>PVJS01017686.1:0-35842 GCA_004027185.1 Glis glis
GATCCTCCGGTCTCAGCCTCCCAAGTACTGGGATTACAAGCGTGCGCCACCACACCCGGCTTATCCCCTCTCTTTACAAGTCCCAGTCTCAGCTCTTACACACTGCATTCAGACCTTCCCAGCAACTGGAGAGCCCCGGGCTCAGCCCGCAGCCCTCCGTCTGTACCAATCTTGCTTCTATGTAGCTATTCCCCACTGGCCTCTCCCTCCATCTCGTTCCTCTCGCACCCTGTTGTCTGTCTCTACCTCGGCCATCCTTAGCACACCTGCTTGTTTACACTTCTTTCTTGTTCAGTCCCACAGTGGAAGGGCCAGTGTGTTAGTATTCCCAGCACCTGGCTCCTGTAGGTGACTGTGGGGGCCACGCTTGATCCCCTGCCTTTATTGCTTCTACTTTCCTACGCAAGCTGCAGGCTTCCGGTGCAAGCTCCTGTGACAGCCTGGTCCTTAGCACTCTCTTCCCCATATTGCTTTCTGCTCCTATGTTGGGGCTTCCTGGGATCATCTCCCAAACAATCCACTGCACCCAAATCTTGTCGGAAAGTCTGCTTCTGGGGGAACCTAAGTTAGTGTCTTAAGTCATGTTTGATGACCGACTAAATGAATATAATACAATGAATGTAGAATATCCCCCAAAACAGTAGATGATCAACACAGGACAGCTTGTCACCAAAAGGTAGCAGTTTCAAAGCCTTCGTACATCTGGAGACAAGGAGCCTAGTGAGGACAGGGAGCGACGGAGGGTAACACAGTGAGCGTTTATTATATGCCAGGTTATACTCTGAGAGAGAGAGAGAATGAGAATGTGTATTCTTTTCTCATTTAAATGTCTCAACAACCAATGGTAGGTGCTATTATAATCCTGTTTTATGCAGGAGGAATGAACCAGGGCACAGCAAGGCTAAGCCAGGGCTTCTTGCGTGGGTGCAGGAACTGGGAGTTGGTTCCGAGTTGGTTCCGAGTGGTTGGGGCCACCGTGGCTACAGAGGTTGTGAGATCGAGCTGGGGTTGAGTGGCTGGAAGGGACTGGGAAGGACATTCCAGGAAGGTGGGTCGGTGGGAGCAGAGGCATATAGACATAGATACAGGGGCTGAGGATATAGATGCGTTGCTTAGGGTCACAGGCCTTGGGAAAGTCTGGATTTGCAGGAAGTCCTGCATTCTACAGTGATCTCATTTCCTGCTCCACTTTCCCCACCTCCCCGCTCATGTCCAGCATTGTGGGGATGTGGGTGAGGTCAAGGGTCCCATAGCTGCAACCGGAAGCCTCCGGGGCTACAGCTGCTACAGCCACAGATTCTCCCCCGGAGCTTTACGTCCTTGTAGCCCGAGTTCTCAGGAATCTCAAACACACACTGAAATTTAGATTCAAACATCACAGCATCCCGGAAGCCCTGTATCCAAGGTTGTAAACTCAAACACCTGCAGGGGCCAAGCCACCAAGGCGAACAGGGAACTCCCATATGTAAAATACTAAAGGGTAGAGCCCGTGTCCTACCTGGAGGAGGAGGCAGCACCCAGCTGCAGTTCCTATTGCCTGGTGGGAGTGGAGTCAGCACAACCTGTTTCCCTCTTCTATAAAAAACAGAAGGCAGGGGCTGGGGATGTGGCTCAGTGGTAGGTAGGCATTGCCTAGCACATGTGGGGACCTGTGTTCCATCTCAGAGACAGAGAGAGAGAGAGGCTAGAACTCCAAGTTTTAAAGTATTAAAATTCTTTTTTTTTTTTTTGTGGTACCGGGGATTGAACCCAGGGGCGTTCTACCTCCGTGCTACACCCCCGGCCCTATTTTTTATACTTTATTTTGAAACCGGGTCTCATGAAGTTGCGGAGGGCTTCACTAAGTAGAGAGAGAGAGAGAGAGAGAGAGAGAGAGAGAGAGAGAGAGAGAGCTGAGGCTGGCCTCGAACCGGGATCCTCCGGTCTCCGCCTCCCAAAGTACTGGGATTACAAGCGTGCGCCACCACGCCCGGCTTAAAGTATTAAAATTCTAAATAGGCAACAAATCAATAAAAAACCCCACTTTACTGGCTGGCATTGAGGAGATCAAACCAAAGAAACTAGTAGGTGAAATCTGGGTGCCAGGACCCTGCACTCTAGACAACAGAATATTGTCCTTGAACCAACAGAATTTTGGACTTAGAGAATCTTAACTTCAGAATCATTAGTGCCAACGATTCTTAGACTTAAAACTATCTCTTGGATGGGATATTTGAGTGTCATTAAAGAAATAGAGAATTTAGCGGAGATCTCAGGTACATAGAATCATACGAGCAGAAAGTCAGAAGAGGCATTATAGGTTTTTCGAGTCTGAATCTTTTCCTCATTAACCTCTAAAAACTTAAAATCATGCACTGCTGGAATCAGACTCCCCTACATTAAATATCTGGCTTTTAAGATGCTAGTTCAATAAATATACTTGTCAGGCCTTCATTCAGGGAATGCAGTCCCCCTGCCCTGGTGTTCTTGTTTTTTTCTTTGCAAGCTCTTTTTAGGGAGTACCTAACACGGGCAGCAAGGGATCAGAGAGATAAAGAGTCTCTTGTGGCATGACTTATATTCTTGTGCAGGTGGGGGCACAATAAACACACACACGCAAGGTGATTTTAGCCAGTGGTCCTTTTTTTTTTTTTTGCGGTACTGGGGATTGAACCCAGGGGCATTCTACCTCTGAGCTATACCTCAGCCCTATTTTTTATTCTTTATTTCGAAACAGGGTCTCACTATGTTGCAGAGGGCCTCACTAAGTAGCTGAGGCTGGCCGCGAACCCGGATCTTCCTGTCTCAGCCTCCCAAGTACTGGGATTACAAGCGTGCGCCACCACGCCCGGCTGCCAGTGATCCTTCCTAAGGAGAAACAAAACAGAAAAATAATACAGAAAGGGACAGTGGGTGGGAGGGATGGGATCTGGAGGGAAGTGCTCAGGGTGCCGCGTGCATATATATTTCTATCACACTAAACCTCAGTATGATGTATGGTTACAATGCACTGATAAAGTATATTTTAAAAAGGGACACTGGTGTGAAAAGATGGAGCTCTCTTAGACAGGTGTCGGGGTGTCTCTGTTTTAGAGGGGAGCTTTGGGAGGAGACCTGAAAGATGAGGACAGTGCGGGGGGGGGACTTCCAGGAAGCAGGAACAGCAGGCACCAAGGCCCTGAGGTAGGGAGAAGCGCACGTGCTGGAGTTGTGGGACCAACACCAGAGTGTGGCTGTGGCACAGCGAGTGGGAGGGAGGAGGGATGGGGGCCAGGCAGCAGGGCCGGGGCGCACCCTCTTTTCTTTTCAGATAAATAATGAGACACTTGGGGCATACCTGTGTCTAACCCCTGGCCCTCTGCACAGGGCATGTAAGTGCTCACTGAGTGTCGTGGAAGAAGTAATCACGTCACAGAGAATGGGGTGGGGTCAGCACTGCATGCTCAGGGGTCCTCGGCCGAATTTCCCCAGGACTTTAGTGAGCCTCCTTCTCCATGCCTGCACCAGTCCCGGCAGTCACTGCTGCCGGGTGACACCCCTCCTCCCCCCTGGTCCTGCAGTGCCAGGTCCTGTGTCACCACCAGCCATGGCCAGACGGGAGGAGAGACAACTTTGAGAAGGGTGCGTGAGCGCAGTGACAGCCTCTATGCCTCCCATCTCCATGGCACCCAGGCAGGGGACAATCTAATTAGGCTATTTTCAGCATCCCGGCGGGAGGGGGCGGCGGGAGGCAGGGAGAGGGGACCTGCCTTTCTTACTCTCTCCCTCTCTGGAGCTGTTATTGATTAAGCAGTCAGAGGGCGTGGAGGCAGGACCTCTTGGTGTCCCCGCGGGATCAGAGGCGGCTCTCCAGCTATGGGACCAGCCTGCAGAGGGCATCAGGGACCCCGGGCCTGGCAGGCTCCCAAGTGCCCGGCACTAATGAGCTCCGGAGCCCACAGCTCTGACTGGAGCCCGGTCCCCCCAGGCTGTTTGTCTTCTGCCTGTGCTGGCTGCCACCAGCTTCCTCAGGACCCAGGGACCTGGGGACAGGATGCTGGCAGCCCTTTTGTTTCTTAGCCTGGGGCCTGTGTTGGCCTTCAAGGCCTTCGCCTGTGATATTCAGAGCCCGGGAAGGAGGCTGAGCTTTCATCCGTCTGGAGAACGTGGCCTGTGGGTCCTGGAAGTGACTCCTGGGCTGCGGACTCTAAGTGCCAGTGCTCAGGGGTCACATCCTGTCCGCTCGCTCCACGCCTCACTTAATAGGTGCTAAACATTTATTCACCAAATATTCCGCCTGAGAGAATGTTCGAGCTCTGACGGGCCTTTTGTTTTAACCCGTGAGGCGCCGCCTTTGCAGGCTCTCGTGTTCCTGCGCTGTGCAGGTCCGGTGGACCTAGATGTTAATGTGACCAAGTAAAGCAGAGAACTTTTCAGTCCCCGTTACAGGTCGGAGCTGTACCAGGGCCCCGTGTGCATCACCACTTCCGACCCCCCTAATGATTCAGTGAAGTAGATTTTTTTTGCGTGAACCCCAATTTTTATTTGCTCATTTCTTGCATTTGAAGTCGTCTTCGATGGCATCCCTGGCCTGAGATTCTTAGCCGTAGTCCTTAACCGCTACACAACCGCAACCAACCCTCTAGACGGGTCCTTCCTCTCAGTCAGGTTTGCAGAGGCCAACCCACTCCCCTAATTTCTTTTTGTCACCACCCTGAATGGGGTTGATTTGGTGCTCAGCACAAAGGACCTCGCCCCAACTTGACGTACATTGGCTCATCACAGTCGGATACAAGCGCACACAGATGGGCTTGGCCCCAAATCCATGTCAAAGTCCGGATGCTTCGGCAACAAACGTCAGCTTGCTAGTCCATTAATTTAACATGACATTTGATTCTCTCACTGCTAAGTGAAGCGAGGCTCCCGCCTAGCCTCCAAGCAATTATGAAACTGACTAGCCCCATGACCTACGGGGTTGTCAGGGCTGACAATTTAAGTCATCATGCAAAGAAGCAGGGGTTCTTATGATCCCCATTTCCCAGATGAGAAAACCAAGGCACAGAGAGGTCAGAAGGACATACCCAAGATGCCCAGCTGTCAGGGTTGGGATGGAGAGCCAGGTCAGCCCGACTCCAGAGCCACCCTTCCAAGTGACAAATTTAGATGAGACTCTTGGCTTCCAGGACTCAATGGAGTCTTTAACAGGCTAATGGGAGTTGTGGATCTCTCAAAGAAGGGCCATTTCCTAAAAGCCCGTGGCCCTCTACCACCCCCCTTTTTTTCTGGGCTCACTTGTTAACATCTTCTGACAGCAGTTTAGGAGCACTGCTAGGAGGTAATTAGATAGAGCGAGCGATAATGCCTTAATTAATCCAATTCACTCTCCCTCGTTTGTGCCTATCCCTGTATGCTGGTGATCGCTCTAGCAGGAGGTCTGTAAAAATCGAACCCCTGGCTGTCCCTCCCTCTGACTCCGGAAAGAGGATGAGCCCCAGCAGGGGCATCTTCAAAGAGAAGTTCATCGTGGGTGACTGCTCGGCACCGGTCTGAGATGCTGTCACCCTCAGAGCAGAGAACTGGGGTGCATTCTGAACGAGGGTGCGGAATGCGGGATTAAGACTGTTGCACACACACACACACACACACACACACACATACATACCCTGTTGAATCAGTCCTCGCAGTGGGGCTTTGTCATTTATTTAACATATAAACTCACGACTTCAAAGACCTCCTTTGGGTACTTTCCTTAGTGATGTACCCTGTCACCATTATTTAATCACCTGGCCTCTGTTGACAGTGCCCGCCAGGTAGGGCCCTGACCTATGTGCCTGCTACTTCTACCCTCTGTCCCGCAGAGGATTGGACACGGGCAAGTGCTCAGCCAATGCCTGGTTAGTGAGCTTCTGTGTTCACTGGTGTTACTATCAGCATCATCAAACAGCCAGATGTGGTGGCACACACCTGTAATCCCAGTGATTGGGAGGCAGAGGCAGGAGGACCGCAGATTCAAGGCCAGCCTCAGCAACTTAGAGAGACCCTCAGCAATGTAGTGAGACCCTATTTCACAATTTAAAAAATTAATAAAAAATAAAAAGGAGCCGGGTGTGGTGGCGCACGCTTGTAATCCCAGTACTTGGGAGGCTGAGACTGGAGGATCCGGGTTCGCGGCCAGCCTCAGCTACTTAGTGAGGCCCTCCGCAACTTAGTGAAACCCTGTTTCAATATAAAGAATAAAAAAATAGGACTGGGGGTGTAGCTCAGAGATAGAATGCCCCTGGGTTCAATCCCCAGTACTGCAAAATAAAAATAAAAATAAAAATAAACTAAAAAGAATGGGGGGTGTAGCTCAGAGGAAGAATGACCCTGGGTTCAATCCCCAGTACCAAAATATAAATAAATAAATAAATAAATAAATAAATAAATAAATAAAGCAAGCCGTCACTCATTGACCATCTTCTATATGTAGATATCAGGCTTCAAGCTTTATTGCCAGGAGTTGGCACACTATAACTCACAGGTCAAATCTTGCCCAATGCCTTTTGTTTTTAAATAAAGTTTTATTGGAACACGCCTCGCCTCTTCACTCCTGGGTTATCTGTGGCTGCTTCTGTGGTGGAAGGGCACCGCTGAGTAATCAGAATGCCGACCACATGGCCCAGCAAAGCCTGAAATAGTTACTATCTGGCCTCTTCAGAAAGTCTGCTGACCTTGGCTCTACGCAAGAACACAGACTCTTCATTGTTGTGACAGTGTTCTTATTTCACAGCCGAGAAGATCAAAGTTCAAACTCGCCAAACAATTTGCCCCGTAGATAAGCGGTAGACCCAGTGTTTGGATTCAAGTCTGCGTCTCCAAGTCCACTCGTATGTATTTAATTATTTTTGGTAATGGGAATTGAACCCAGGGGTGTTCTATCTCTGGGCTTTTTTTTTCCTACCCTCCCCAGTCCTTTTTAAAAAATTTAAAAAACTTTTTGAAATAGAGTCTCTGTCTAAGTTGTTGAAAGTCTCATTAAGTTGCTGAGGCTGGCCTCGAACCACCTGCGATCCTCCTGTCTCAGCCTCCCAAATACTGAGATTACAGGCGTGCGCCACCACACCCGGCCCCCAAAGCCCGTTCTTTATCATGCTCTGTACTCTCCCTTCCTCTTACCTGCGCAACATTGAGAAGGCAAATTTTTTCACCTTTACTTTTGAACCAAGTCTTCTGAGCACCTGGGACTGATCCTGCTGGGGGCTGTGAAGTTACTGGGGCTGAAAACTGCCCCGGGAGGCAGGCGGGATGGTGGGGAGTTGGGAGCTGGAGGGGACTGGTTCTTTCTGCATAGATACACAGCTTCCCTCCTGGGGATCAAGGGCTTCTGCTGTCGCCGATTCATCAACACCTTTGAAGTCCGGTGTGAGTCTCACGAAGGCAAATTAATTTCTTTAGCTTCTTGGTCTCAGATGGCTTCAACGCGCCTGCTGCTTTCAACTGGAAAGCCATCGTCATTCCTAGTCTTCCTCCACACTGGATTCCTGGAGCCCGCTTGTTTTTCGTTTTGTTTTCGAGATGGGTTCTCGCCGTGTTGCCCAGGCTGGCCTTGAACTCAAAATCCTCTTGACTTAGCCTCCCAAGTGGCTGCGATTACAGGCTGTGCCACTGCGTCCAGCCCCAGAGCTGTCTAAATCTTTGGTTTCTTATCTATGCAGGGAAAGAGGGTGCGTGGTAGAGCTCAGCTCACAAGCATAAGACAAAGTGGGCTGGGCGTGGCAGCGCATGCCTGTCATCCCAGAACTTGGGAGGTTGAGATAGGAGGATGGCAGGTTCGAGGACAGCCACACCAACTTAGTGAGACTCTGAGCGACCTGGTGAGACCATGTTTCTGAACAACAACAATGAACAAATAATAATAAAAAGGGCTGGGAGTGGAGCTCAGAGGTAGAATGCCCTTGGGTTCAATCCCTAGTAAAACACACACACACACACACACACACACACACACACACACACCCCCACAGAGTAATAAGTCAAAGTGGTTGGTTGTGTAATGGTGGTGGCAGACATAGAGTACTTGTGTCCCTGGAAAGGGGACTCAGTTTAGCCAGTCTCTCAGTGGTTGGTAGAGTTTTTACTACTTACAGTCATATTAGGCAAACCTTACAAGTAATGAACCCCAAACTCAGAGCATATTTCATTCCATTTATTGATTTATTTTTCTGACTTCTGACTATGGAAAATTAGAAAATTTTATGAAAGTATGAATTCATATATTAAAGGAGAGGACTTTGGGGAAAAGAATGAAGAGACATGAAATCAAGACCATCTTGGAAAGTCATGCTATTGGATCATGCTGTTGTAGTACTTTTTTTTTTTTTTGTACTAGGGATTAAACCCAGGGACATTCTACCTCTGAGCTACCTCCCAGCCCTTTTTACTTTTTGTTTTGAAGCAGGGTCTTGCTAAGTTGCTGAGGGTCTCCCTAAGTTGCTGAGGCTGGCCTCAAAACTGCAATCCTCCTGTCTCAACCTCCCAAGTACTGGGTTACAGGTGAATGCCACTGTGACAGACTATTGTAATACTTCTAAGGTGTATTTCAGGGACATTTAAAAACATAGTCCCCTAAAAAGACAAAATTGAACTTATGAGCATTCCATGGTACTAGGAATTTCAAAATACAGTTTGAGGGGAAGAATAGGAGCCTTTGAACATGTCTATGTGTATGAGGGGGGTCCCTGAGCCATGGAAACCTTGGCCTTTCTGGAAGCATGGGCTCTGGGATTCTGGGCAAGACACTTTCCCTCACTGATCTCAGACTGCCATGCTGGAATCTTACCCCTGTTTTGCAAACAAAGACATTAAAGCCGGACGTGGTGGCGCACACCTGTAATCCCAGTACTTGGGAGGCTGAGGCAGGAGGATTGCAGGTTTGAGGCCAGCTTCAGCAACTTAGTGAGAATCTCAGAAACATAGAGACCCTGTTTCAAAATAAAAATTAAAATAGGGCTGGGGCTGTAGTTTGGAGGTAGAATGTCCCTGGGTTCCATGTCCAGCACCACAAAAAAAAAAGAAAGAAAGAAATTGAAACTCAGAATGATAAGTAATTTGCTGTAAGTCTCATCACCGTGGATAAACTGGGATTTCCATTTAAATGCATCCTTTGAAAGTCCTAATTCTTTGAAAATAATGATATCACCATCAACAGCAACAATAAAAATAGTTGACTGATACTGAGTGCCACCTATGTCCCAGGTACTGTACTAAGTGCTTTCTGAGAATTATCTCATTGGATCCTCATGATAACCTTATGAGGTGGGTCATACATTATCCCTATTTTACAGATAAGAGGAACTGAGGCACAGAGCAGTTAAGCAATAGACTCAAGGCCCCTCGACTTATAAACAGCAGGCGCAGGGCCCCAGTGAATTCTTGTGTGTTACCAGTGCTCCAAGGCCATGAACTCTGCTAACTTCTGCTCTACTCTCATCATTCTAGTTAGTGGGTTCAACCCCTACCCGAAAGTCCTGCCTTGAATCTGCAAAGAAGGATCTGGCCTCAAATTTGAATTTCCTTTTTACTCAAGTTGGCCCTACTTCTGTAGGAAGCCAGGGCAGTGATCAGTTAAGACCAGTGTCTTGACTTTTCCTGTTTCCTCTCTCTCCTTCTCCCTCTCCCTCTCCCTCTCCCCCTCTTTCTCTTGTACTTGGGATCAAACCCAGGGGCATTCTACCTCTGAGTTACATCCGCAGTCCTATTTTACTTTTCATTTTGAAATAGGGTCTTGCTAAGTTGTTGAGGCTGTCCTTGAACCTGTGATCCTCCTGTCTCAGCCTCCCAAGTACTGGGATTACAGGCATGCGCCACCACACCTGGCTCTTTTCTCCTACCCTGAGTCTGTCTACTCCATCTCCTAGCATTCACTCAGCACTTCTATCCTTGAGTCATGAATCATTCTTTACAAGCTGCAACTTTCAGCAAGAGGGAGGAAGAAGAGAGGACCAGTGGGGAGAAAGGCGGTAAGCAGAGTAGAGGAGAGAAGAGCTGCAGACAGGATGTGTGTTCCAGGGCTCTGCCTCCACCTCGGCTATTTCCAGTCCAGGAGAGACACTGCAGCTGGAGCTGTTCTCCAAATATAAATCTGTTTAGTTTTCTTTATTGATTCCCAGTCACCTATTGACTTTGGTTACAAACGTTTTAATGTGCATAAATACTACCTGAGTTTGTGATAAGCAGACTCCTAGGCACCCTCTCTCAGAGAGCTGGGCTCAGTGAGATGTGTTGTCTGTATTTGCAAGAGCCTCTGGATGATTCTGGTGCAGATGGTCCAAGAATGGAACTTTGGGAAGCTCTGACCTACAGAACTAAGTCTCAACTCCTTAGTCTGTGTATCAGTCTGCTTAGGCTGCGTAACAAAATATCACAGACTGAGTGATTAAACAACAGAAGTCTATTCTCTTACCATTCTAGAGGATAGAAGTCCAAAATCCAGGTTTGGTTTCTGGCAAGGTAGACAGATCCAGGTTTGGATTCTTGGCTTCTAGACAGCTGCCTGCTTGCTGTGTCCTCAAATGGCCTTTCTGTGGAGTGTGTGTGGAGAGACAGTGCTAGCTCTCTGGTGTCTCTTTTTATAAGGGCACGAATCCTATTGGATCTGAGTTCCACCTTTATTACCTTATTTAGTCTTAATTACTTCCTTAGAGGCCCCGTCTCCAAACTCAACCAAGCATTTGTGGAGTGAGGGACTCAATGATGATGTTCAAGGAGACACAAACATTCAGTCCACAACAGTGTGGCACCGAGGACCCCTTAGGATCAGATCTCCACGTATCCTCTGTGTCTCCACCACCACTTCCCCTTTGCGTGACATGGCCCGAATGTACCAAATGAAACTATTGGAAGGACGGGTTCCCAAGCCTTTGTAGTTACAATTGTCAGGCTGTGAAGCAGATACCCAGTTTCCAGTCACCCACCCCTTCCTGGGGATTTTATACCAGGGCACAAAGTCCTTCTGCACTCTGAGCTGTGAGCACCTGATACCTCCCCAATCCTGGGCTCCTCTGGTGACCAGTGCTGGGCGAGAAGCTCAGGCCTGGAAGTCTAAGTAGCAGTTGCTACTCCTGGTTCTCTTGAGTGTGGGAGGGCTGGGTGGGCTGCAGAGATGCTACGCCATACTTGCCCACTCAGCCTTGTGGACAACGATGGCATGGACCTGCTGTCTCCATGACAGGGCTCGTGAGTGCTAGACCTTCTTCTCAAGCGGTGGCTGTTGACTAAGGACAGTTCTGCCTGCCCCACCCCTGCCTCCCCAGGGGTGTCTGGTAGTGTTATGAGACCTACCTACTTTTCTTTTTTTCTTTCTTTCTTTCTTTCTTTCTTTCTTTCTTTCTTTCTTTCTCTCTCTCTCTCTCTCTCTCTCTCTCTTTCTTTCTTTCCTTCTGTCTCTCTTTCTTTCTCTCTCTCTTTCTCTCTCTCTCTCTCTCTCTCTCTCTCTCCCCCCCCCTTGTATTGGGGATTGAGCCCAGGGGTATGCTACCTCTAAGCTACACCTCCAGCCCTTTCATTTTTTTATTTTGAAACATGGTCTTACTAAGTTGCTGAGGCTGGCCTCGAACCTGCAATCCTCCTGTCTCAGCCTTCCAAGCACTGGGATTACAGGTGAATACCACCATGCCTGGAATGGAGTCCCTTTTGATTGTCGCTACTGGGGCTGCTGGTGGCTGCTGGCATCTAGTGAGTAAAGACCAAGGATGCTGTTCAGTATCCTATGATGCACAGGACCCCACCCCTCACCCCAACATGCACAATGGATTGTTCAGTCCTGTAGTGCTAGGATTGAGAAGTTGTACTGTAGCAGTGCTCCCCGAGGATGTGTTTACTGCATAGAGATGGAAGCTGCCGGAGAGTCTTTTCTGGGGGTGTGGGGGTGGGCTGGGAAATGCAACCAGGAAGAGGGCTTGGCTTCTGATACTTAAAACTCAGTTATGCCCACTCGTAAAATGTGGCTCAATCAATGTATCAAACTGCTAATAATTAGATGAACAACTTCTTTTCCATGAGGGTTAGGGAGGTGGTGTGTGGGGTGTGAGAGAAGTGGATACAGACTTGAGTGTTCTTTTTTCTATAGGCTGAGGTCATGGGGAGAGAAGGTATTCAGTGGAAGAAAATAATTTTCTTATTTTGGAGGCCAGAAGTCTGAAATCATGGTGTGGGTAGAGTCACACTGTCTCCAAAGTCTTGAGGACACTCTCTGGCCTCTTTTGGATTCTGGTAGCTCCAGGTTTCCTTGGCTTGTAGGTGTGCAATTCTGTCTCTGTCTCCCCAGGGGTTCTTCCTTCTGCATCTGTCTCCAGTATCCCTTGCTTTGCTGTGTGTGTGTGTGTGTGTGTGTGTGTGTGTGTGTGTGTGTGTTACTGGGGATTAAACCAAGGGAGTACTACCTCCCAGTTACACTCCCAGCCTTCATTTTTTTTTAAACAGGGTCTTGCTAAGTTGCTGAGGCTGGCCTCGAACCTGTGATCCTCCTGTCTCAGGCTCTCAAGTACTGGATTACAGGTGTGCACCACCATGCCTGCCTCCTTAACTCGCTTTTAAAAGGACACCTGTAATTGAATTTAGGGGCCATCCAGGTAATTCAGGATGGTCTCATCGTGAAATTCTTAACTTGGTTACATCTGCAAAGACCTTTTTTCCAATCAAGTCACAACTATAGGGTCTGGGGCTTAGTGTGTGGACATATCCTTTGGAGGGACACTATTCAACACACTGCAGATATCATGAAGATGAAAGGGAATAAAAATACACCATGGAATATGATTTACCACCTAATATTTAGGGAAAGGAGAGGCTGAGGAAAAGAAGGGAGTGATAGTAATTATTCTCAGCACCCAGAACTGGGCACATATCTCATATCCGTTAATCCTCACTCAGACTTAGTGGATCGGTTATCTCCATTTTAAAGATGGAGAAAGATGCTCAAAGAAAGTGAACAAGTAGCTCAAATACACAGAGAATGAATAGAGAACACTGGGTGCAGTGGTGCATGCCTGGAATCCCAGCTTCTCTGGAGGCTGAGGCAGGAGGATCGCAAGTTCAAGGCCAGCCTGGGCAACTTAGTGAGGCCCTGTCTCAAAAGAAAATGAGAAGGACTGGGGATGTAGCTCAGTGGTAGAGCAGTTGCCTAGCATATGTAAGGCCCTGGGTTTGTTCTGAGAGAGAGAGACAGAGAGAGACAAAGAGAGAGAGACAGAGAGAGAGAGAGAGAGAGAGAGAGAGAGACAGAGAAAGAATAGTACCCGGATCTGTTGTTCCAGGGCCCTGCTCTTTCTAGGATAAAGGAGCATTTGCAGTCTCTTCCTAGCAGCTGCAGGATGAGACCAAACCCAGAGCATCTATTTTGCAACAGAGAAGCTGCTGCTGCTCTTCCCGGGCCTCCCCCAGCCTGGCGTCCACCTGCTTGTCTTTGGCAGCTGGAACCAGGTGCTGGACAGCCCAGCTGGCCCGGAGCCTCCCGAGGCGGGGGAGCAGGGGCAGATTTGGGCTGGTTCACATGCAACACCCTTTTTGGCACCCTTGGCCACTTGGCATTGTAGAGGAACCAGATAAATAATAAAGGATTTGGATTCTCTGTTCCTGCGCTGCTGGGATCAGTGCAAGCCAGGCAGGACTTTCTGAGGGAGGCAGTACAGCGTGATAGGAAGAGCAGATTGAGATGAGACAGACCTAGATTCAAGTCTCGTCTTTGCCAGTGATGGGCTGTGTGCCCACGAGTGAGTAATGTCACCTCGCTAGGCGTCAACTATAAGTGAGGCAGCGGTAATATCCATGTTTGCAAAGCATGGCCATGGAATACCATGGACAGAGCCTGCCTGCCGTGCAGCAGAAGCTCAAGGTCCTGTGTGGGCAGCATCTGTAGACCTGGTGCAGGCTGTGTCACCTGACACAGGTGATACCTCCCTATACCTGGTTAGTGTCTATCTCTGCTTGCCTGGAAGTAGCATCTCTGGAGCTGGGATCTCCTTGCCAGCTACCTTCTGTCAAATGCAGACGTGGTAAATATCACTGCTAGCGGGAGGGGAAGATGCTGGAGAAGAGACATCTGGGTGGAAGACAGTGGGGTTCTGTGAGCTGTGTGGCTTGTTTGGGAAGGGCATTTATTGAGTATCTACTATGAGCCAGGCTATTTATTTATTTATTTTTATTGCTGCTGCTTTATTAACATATCTCACTTATGTTTATAGTTGTGTTGGCAATGATACACGTGTGTGTGTGTGTGTGTGTGTGTGTGTGTGTGTGTGTGTGTGGTTCTGGGGATTGAACTCAGGGGCATTCTACCTCTGAGCTACACCCCCAGCCCTATTTATTTTTTATTTTGAAACAGGGTCTTGCTAGGTTGCTGATAGTCTCACTATGCTGATGAGGCTGGCCTCGAACCTGCCATCCTCCTGTCTCAGCCTTCCAAGAACTGGGATTACAGTCATGTGCTACCACATCCGGCTTGATACACATATTTTAAGAGGATTCTTTAAAACTCAGCATATCATCCTCTCCTCTTGGAACTTCCTCTGAATCCCTAGGCCTATTTGATGCCCCCCTTCTCTAAGTTTCTAGAGTAACCTATGCTTCATTTGTCATAATACTGTGACACGGAATAGAAATAGTCCCCTTATTAGACGAGGACAAATCTGAACACAAGGACTAAAGATTCTTTTTTCACTATCTTCCTATAACTGGTAGTTTTCAAAATTCAATCCTCAGGCCAGTAATATCAGCATCCCCTGGAAACTTGTTAGAAATTCAGATTCAACCATGTTTCATGTATTTACCCAAGAGAACTGAAAAAGTTATGTCCACACAAATAATCTACACTAATACTCATAGAGTCTTTATTCATAATAGCCCCAAGCCAGGAAAAGCCCAAATGCCCATCAACAGAATGAATAAATACGCCATGGTACTTCCACACAAGGGAATACTTCTCATCAATACAAAAGAATGAATATCAATATACAAAAAGCACAGTTGAATCTCAGAAGTATTATACTGAGTGAAAGAGGTCAGGCATTGAGAGTATGTACCACATAACTCTATTCAAATGAGATGCTAAAAAGGTAGACCTATGCGGACAGAAGGTAGACCAGGGTGGCCTGGGGGCTGGAGTAGGGTCATTGACTTCAACAACATGTGAAAGACCTCTGGTGGTGACATGTTCTGTCTCTTGGTCACCTTGGTCATCTTGAATAGATGCATGTGTTAAAATTTATCAAACTGAACACTTAACCCGGGTGCATCTTAATGAATGTAAATCACGCCTCAAGAAAGTTGATTTAATAGAAACCTGCCTCTGTCTCTTGGCTCTGCCTGCTTCTACATGGCTCCGTGGTAGCCCATGACCCTCAGTCCAGCAACCGCCATGGAAAGAGAACTTGTATAACAGTTATGGCCTAGATCATCATGAAAGCAGCCAAGGTCATGTGACCTTTCTTGAACCAATCACTGGGGAGGGATTGGAGGAATTTTGGATTGACCAGGCCTGGGTCATGTTGGCACCATACCTGGAGCCAGGTAGTAGTGTTTGAGGCCATGAATGGGGAAGGAGTCCTTTCCCAAAGAAAGTGGAGGTGCTGGTTCTAGCAGATAGAAGAAAGGATGCGAGTGCAGTAGAGGTCTTCTGCACAGACCTTCCCTAGGTAGAACCTTCCCAGTGAAGCATCAGTCTCTCTTCCAGACCCTGCATCACCAGGATGAGCTAGATCCACATCTGTCTCATCACCAGTGATTCCTGCCAACACGAGGTAGCAGAAAGACAAGGGCCTTAGAGCGGGAGGCAGGGAGGTCCAACCTCAGTTCTGCTCCTTTTTGGCCCTCAGACCCTAGCTCACTTACTTAAGCTCCTTAAGAACCAGTTTTCTCATCTCTGAAGAGAGGATAATTATAGAACCTACTTCACAAGGCTGCTGAGAAGTCCAAATGAGATAATTCATAGCAAGTATTTAGCAGTGTGCCCAGCACACAGTAAACACTTAATGTCATCAATTTTCACTAGTTCTGGTGTTTCGATGACTTTTAAAAACTGAGTATTTACCTCTATTGGTACCCACCCCTTATTCCCCAGTACCCTCTTCCCCAGGTACACTGATGTGTCCTGCTATAAAACTCATTCCTCCTGTCTGAGGGCTTTCTCTGGCATGTTCTCTTGCAAGAGAGGCGGCTTTGCAGTACCAGAGAGTTGATGTTCCTGGGAATAACTTTAAGCCCGTGGTGGTGACTTGCTTTCACATCCCTGGAGTAAAACCCCTCTGGGGTGTATTCTGCAACAGTTCCCAGCAGCTCCCAATGACCGAAAGACTAAGCCCAACTTGCCCATCGCAGTAACATGCCCACTAATGCTAGATTACCTTGCTTCCCTCCCCTGTCTAACGTCCCCAGTCCCCTTTCTGAGCTGACCTCCCAAACTACTTGCATTCAAACTTTATTTCAGAACCTTTTCCCAAGGCCAACCTGAGATCTGGACCACATAAGCAAGTCAAAACCTCACATGCTTCTGCTCTTGGCTAGAATTAGAGCAACCATGTGTAGTGTCACAGTGAAGTGTAGTTATCTCTCATGGGCCAGAGGCACTGACTGGCAGCCCTATAAGACTTTGATGAATAAAATATGGTAGAAAAGAATTAATTATTCTGTAATAGATGCAGTTTTCTGGGTAGGCAAACTCTATAAAAAAACATTTATGGGAGAGGAATTCAGTGAGGGAAACAAATCCCCAAAAGATCCTTTCAGGGGGAGAGAGTCACTGACAGGGGAGTTCTCAGTAAATATTGGTTGAGTGATTGATTAGCTCGGCTCCTAGCACAGGGCTATCAGTCAGTGTCAGGATAACGAGCTGCGGGTTTATGTGCAGCCTAGTGACTTTGCAGAATCCCATGGCGTGGTAGGCCGAGCACACGCCTCCTGCCCATCCTTGGAACTCTGTCGTGTTGATGGCAAGGGGCTAGCTCATGGAAACGGGGGCTAACCCAGGTCCTACTGAGCACCATGGTTACAATGTACCCTACTCCAGGCATATTGGGAAATGACTTTACTAGGGTCTGACAGTTCCAGATTTGAATCCCTCTTCTGCCACTGCCTTCCTGTGTGCAGTGGGGAGTCCCCTGCACACTCTGGCCCTCAGTTTCCTCCTCTGTCACATGGAGTGGGTTGGATGAAGAGTCCCTGATCCTTATGCTTTCTGAGTTGGCTGAGCTCTGTCACCACGTCAACAGCATATACACTATTTTACCTTCCCCATGAGGTGGACGGGTGGCCAATGAACATCGCGCCATTTTCCAGAAGAAATCACTGAGGCAGAGTGAAAATTCACTACTTCTTGTGCCAAATTCTTTTTTTTTTTTTCAGTACAGATTTTGTGCAATTCCTGAGGCTTGATAGGGAGACAGCCCAGGACGGGGTGATGCTTGCATGTATCAGAGGAAATCCTGCAGTCAGGCAGAGCATGCCAGCGTGGACAGCGTGCGAGCCTTCCAGTGTAGCAGATGTGGGTCCTGCTCTTAACTCGACCGCTCTCCGGTTCTCTGAGCCCCCACGTCTTCACTTCTAAAATGGGAAAAAAATCATACCTGTGTCACAGGTTCAGGCGAGGCCCCTGTGGGACAGTTCTGTCACCACGCTTGTTCTGAGCGCATGAATGTGTTCCAGTGAGTCTGGCATGTTAGAAAACTGTGAGTAGGCTGGGCGTGGTGGCACACGCTTGTAATCCCAGTACTTTGGGAGGCGGAGACCGGAGGATCTGGGTTCGAGGCCAGCCTCAGCTCTCTCTCTCTCTCTCTCTCTCTCTACTTAGTGAGGCCCTCCGCAACTTTGTGAGACCTGGTTTCAAAATAAAGTGTAAAAAATAGGGCCGGGGGCATAGCGCGGAGGTAGAACGTCCCTGGGTTCAATCCCCAGTACCGCAAAAAAAAAAAAAAAAAAAGAAATGGAAGGAAAAGCCAAGTGCAGTGGTGCATGCCTGTAATCCCAGTACTGCAGAGGCTGAGACAGGAGGATCACAGGTTGAAGGCCAGGCTCAGCAACTTAGCAAGACCCTCAGCAACTTAGCGAGGTCCTGTTTTAAAATAAAAAAAATATAAAAAAGGGCTGGGGCTATAACTTGGAGGTAGAATGCCCCTGGGTTCAATCCCCAGTATCAGAAAACAAATAAAGGAAAAAGGAAGGAAGGAAGGGAGGGAGGAAAAGAAAGTAGAAGGGACTTGAAATATGACTCTTTATTGTTAGTAAGAGAAACTATTCCAGCTTCATAGGTAGAAAAGAGAGACTTATTAGAAGTCTATAGGGATCGCCCATGGACAAGACTGTTATTGACTTTAGGTAAGTCATAGTTATGACCTTTGGTTGTAAGAAGCAGAAAACCTCAACCACACTTGCTAAGACAAAGACTACTGGTGTGCAGCTAACAGGTCCCTGGAGAGCTTGCTTCAGTTAGAATGGGATCAAGGAACTCGAGTTGTGCCTGTTACCAGGACTTTGCTCCATCTCCCAGTCATGCTGTCTGTGGGAGAGGCTCTGTTTTCGGGCAGGCTTTCTCCTCGTGGGGGCCAGATGGTGGTGAGCAGTCCCTGGCCCCCATCCATACAGGTTTGAAGCTTGTGGGAAAGAGAGAGTGCTTCTTTCTTTTAGTCTCACCTGCCCAAATCTTGGGATCGATTGGCTCTGACTGGCCCATAGTCTCATCCCTGCAGTTATAGCTGTGGCCAGAGGAATATGATGCTCTTGTTTGGCCAGGCCTGGGTGGCATACCCTCCATTAGAATTCGGGTGTGATCAGCTCTTTTGAAAATGACCTGGACTCGGAGGTTGGGAAGATGGTTCTTCAAGGGAAATTCAAAATATTAGAAACCTAATAAGCAAAAGTAAGTATTAGGCAAACAACAACAAAATACCATTATAAGAAATTATCCCGAGCTGGGCATGGTGATGCACACCTGTAATCCCAGTACTTGGGAGGCTGAGACAGGAGGATCACAGGTGCAAAGACAGTCCCAGCAATGTAGTGAGACCCTCAGCAACTTAGTGAGACCCTGTTTCAAAATGAAATATAAAATAGAGCTAGAGGTGTAGCTCAGAGGTAGAATGCCCCTGGAATCAATCTCCAGCATCACAAAAGAAAAAAAAAATTACCCAGACCTGGGATTTGGAAGCCATTTAGATTCCTTGTCCTTCTTTATGCTTTATTCTTTTCTTTCTCTGAAGCCTTTTTTCTCTGCTTCATTAATTCACATGATCATCATAATGGGTGGGAGCTGCCAATCCCACGCTTCCCCAGCTTATTGTAGGGCCAACCACCAGAAGGAAATGTATATCTTAATTCCAAAATATAAAGAAATTATTCTGACCCAACTTAGATCAGGGCCCCCTTGCATTCCAATCAACAAGGACTCAGGATGGGTAGTGGTGGTGCCCCGGTGTGTACTTAGTCTTCCAGGAGCCCACTGTCATGTCTAGGGGTGGAGAAACCAATAGGAATTGTCACTGTGTGGTCAGACAACCCAGTGGACCACCCAGTCCTACCCATCATAAGGCAGCCCTTCTCCACTTGCTCCAGTCTACCTCTGATAATCACCCTTCAGGATCCAAGTTCATGATGGTTTAGCTCATAGTTGATAAAGTGAAACACACTCACCAAGGTACCTGCATGTGAAGCCGGAGTCTTCTCCTCTCCTGAGCACAGATGAGTTCTGCTGGGCTCCTTGAAATCCAGCCCACTTAGCAGGATGGAGGGGAGCTCAGAAATGATGCTGGTAGGGTTGGGGTGATGGGCACCATCCACATCTCTGTGCAAATGACCCAGCTTTCAGCCTCAGTCTCACCTCTTGGCCCCGCTAGACTTGCTAATGAGCAGTAAGCCTCACACTTCTTATAGAAGTTGGGTCACTGAGATGGTCTGTGTTCTGGGATCGGGGGAAATTACAACATAGATATGCAGCTTCATTCCAGAATTAGTGAGATGGGAGAGCAGGAAGTAACTTAAGTTGATTTTGGGGGGCCACCCAGAGATTTTTTTTTTTTGCAGTACCGGGGATTGAACCCAGGGGCATTCTACCTTCACGCCACACCCCCGGCCCTATTGTTTTTTTATACTTTATTTTGAAACCGGGTCTCACGAAGTTGCGGAGGGCCTCACTAGGTAGAGAGAGAGAGAGAGAGACATGGAAAGAGAGAGAGAGAGCTGAGGCTGGCCTCGAACCCAGATCCCCCGGTCTCTGTCTCCCAAAGTACTGGGATTACAAGCGTGCGCCACCATGCCCCGCCCACTCAGAGATTTTTTCCACGGGACAGGTTGAAATGATAGACCTGATTCTTCAGCCATCCCCGTATGTACACTCTTTTCCCTGTGACTTGGGAGATTCCATTCCTAAAGAGGTAGAATGACTTCCCCACCCCCTGCATTTGGTCTGGTCTTGTGATTTTCTTTGGCCAATAGAATCTGGCAGAAATGACTACCTTCCAGCTCTGGCCCTAGAGCTGAAGAGCTCTTGTGTATTTCTGCTTTCTGTCTCGCACCTCTGCCATCAGCAAGAGAACATTCCCAGACTAGTCTGTTGAGGGATGAGAGACATGTGAAGCAGAGCCAGGTCACTCCATTGCCCCATCCAAAGTCATCCAGATTCATCACCAACCAGCCAGTCCCAGGCATGCGAGTGAGCTAAGTGGAGACTGGAAGATCTGCCCAGCTGATCCTGGCCAAAATTACTGATCACAGATTTGGGAACTAAATAAATGCTTATTTTTTAAAAAGCTATACTGTTTGGGTGTCTGATTTTAAAAGCAGCATGGTTTTGTCAACTGATAGCAGATGCATTTTAGATAGAATGAAGAGCTTCATACATGGAGTAGCTACTATGCAACAAACACCTTATGTATGTTGGATTCAGGCTTCCTGACAACACATTGAAGTAGGTTTCACTAAATCGTGTCTTTGTAGATACCCAAAATAACAATTGCAAAGGTTAAGTGGCTCATCAGTGGTCAACCAGCTAGTGAGTGCTTGTTTTGAGCTAACAAGACAGGTTTTTCCCACTGTCTGCCCATCTGTCTGTGGTGTATCCACTCCCAGAATCCCTTGTTGGCAATACCTGTTAGTCCAAAGAGCTCAGTAATTCAGAATAAAGAGGGATTTCTCATGGACTGTGTTATCCTGGGGTTGATTATGTCTTCCTGTAATTCTCAGCTTTAATAACTGCCACCATAAAGATTTCATATTTGTGATAGTATTCAAATCAGACTTAAGTGGGCAAAGATTTAACTAGACAACTCACTAAAGAAGACATAAAGTGGTTAATAAGCCCATGCAAAGATACTTGATATCATTAGTCACCAGGGAAATGCAAATTAAAACCATAATAATAGGTCTCCCATTAGAATGGCTAAAATTAAAAGACCAACAACATGCAGTGATGGTGAAAACATAGAGCAACTAGGATTCCCCTACACTTCAGGTTTAAAATGGTACAATAGAGACAGGCATGGTGGCACACACCTGTAATCCCAGTACTTGGGAGGCAGAGGCAGAAGGATTACAGGTTCGAGGCCAGCCTCAGCAACTTAAGGCCCTCAGAAACTTAGTGAAACCCTGTTTCAAACTAAAAATATAGGGCTGAGGTTGTATCTCAGAAGTAGAATGTCCCTGGGTCCATTCCCTAGTAACACACACACACACACACACACACACACAGAAAACATGATACAACAGAAAAGAATCTCACAGCTTTTTAAAAGTATCCTATAAAGCTGGGCGTGGTGGCGCACGCTTGTAATCCCAGTACTTTGGGAGGCGGAGACCGGAGGATCCAGGTTCATGGCCAGCCTCAGCTCGCTCTCTCTCTCTCTCTCTCTCTCTCCCTGTCTCTCTCTCTCTCTCTCTCTCTCTCTCTCTCTCCCTGTCTCTCTCTCTCTCTCTCTACCTAGTGAGGCCCTCCGCAACTTCGTGAGACCCAGTTTCAAAATAAACTATAAAAAAATAGGGCCGGGGTGCAGCGCGGAGGTAGAACGCCCCTGGGTTCAATCCCCGGTACCGCAAAAAAAAAAGTATCCTATACTTACCACGTGACTCATCAGTTCCAATCCTATATATATATACTCATAATAAATGAAAACATATGACCACACATAGACATACACACTAATGTTCATTCATAATAGTTTCTAACTAGGAGCAGCCCACAAAAGCCATCTATAAGTGAATGTATAAACTACTCCTGGGATGTAACTGAGCAGTAAAAGAGAAGAAACTATTACTCTGTGCAGCAGTATGGATAAATTCCAAAACTATTATGCTATGAGAAAGAAGGAAGACATGAAGAGAACGTACTCTAGAATTGCATTTATATGAAATCTAGAAACGACAAATCAAAATCTAGTGTCAGGAAATCAGTGTTTGTCTGAGGCTGGGCATGGGGGATTCATTAAGATGGGATCTAATTGGGTTTGCTGGGGTGGCGATAGTTACATTAGTATAAAAATTGTCAAAAGTCATCAAACTGAATAAATGGGTGCGTCTGTTGATTATAAATCATACGTAAATATAGTTGATTTTTCAAAGAGACTTAAGATTATGTCTTTCGAAAGTCACAGGGTTAAGAATTACTGGGGAATGATGGATGGGGTGACATAATCGGCTTCCTGGAGCTAGGAGGGGAAAAAAAAAAGCTCCCAACTGCCAAAGATAATTCAGCACCACGGCCAGCGCCCCAGCATATTAAGTACAGTCGTGCAAGCAGAGCAGTTAGCACAGCGCCTGGCAACACAGTAAGGGCCTATTAAAAAGCAGCTCAAACCCCCTCTTCTGTAGGCCTACTATGTGCCAAATATCAGGCACGGCCCTATTTGTATGCATTATTTCATTTTATCCTCACCAACTACTTGTTAATTACGGACTATTATTATCCTCATTTTGCAGTCGAGAAATCCAGTGTTGCCTTCCATGCAATTTTATAAGCAATAAGAGAGCAGAGAGTAATGATACACACACACACACACACACACACACACACACACACACACGTGGGTTAAACTTTGAAGTGTCGGTGCCAGGCTCTCTGCTGACGGAGTGTTTGAAGGTAGAAGCAGCCAGCAGGCAAATGGGCGTGTGTGCCAAAGTGTGCAAGAACCACAGGTACATTTCCCCCCGCCGCTGGCAGATTGTTTTTTACATGCAAAATTACTTGTCAGGCCGACTTTCCCTCCTCTTAGTTCTCGTAGGATAGGAACAACAGTGTTACATAACACACACCAGTAGCAGCAGCAGCTGTGGCAGCCGACTCCGCACAGCACCTCACCAAGGTGGGGAGGAGGGATGTGCAGCAAGGGGGAGTTGGAGTTCTGGCTAAGAGCCTGGTGACCTGAGGCTTGGGGCTGGTTGCCGGGTGAGTGTATGGGGAAGAGGTGAGCTCTTCTTATGCAGGATTGTCCAATGGCCTCAGCGGGGAGCTCAAACCTGAGCCCTACCTGCCAGCTCTTCCCCCATCCACACTGCGATCACCAGGGCTCTAGTCCTTAGTCCTTGCCTGGGCTTTAGAAGTAGCTGCCTAAGGGCTCTTCCCATCTGTAGCCTTTCCCTGTCCAGTGTCCTACCTTAGAGTTCTGCAGACATGTGTATCTTACTCGCTGTTTTCTATTAAATGTAACATTCCCTCAAAGTGAACTTCCTCGAGGAGAGTGCTTCCTGTGCACCAAAGCTCAGCCCAACATCGGGGCTCTGACTACTGCACCAGCCTCTTGCTCTTCCCACCCGTGATCCTCACCCTGCTGAACTGCTTGCTCATCCCTGAAAGCATCATGCTGTGCTGAACTTTGCCTGCGGTCTGCTTAATCATTCCCTAGTTTGCCTGCTTCCCTCCATCTCTCTCCCTTTCCTTCACTTCCTTCAAAGCAACTAGGATAGCCTGAGTGTGGTCCGCACAGTCCTGCAGTTTCGCCATTCCCTCTCCCCATCTTGCGTTAGTTCCCCTATTCTCCTTCACTCTATTCCAACCATTTTAGATATTTAAAGGTCCCCTAATGTGCCCATCACTCCTTCCTGCCTAAGGACCTTTGCGCATGGTGTTCTCATTCATTGAGTCGCTCTCAACCCCCCCATAGTTGTCCATTTCATAGTTAATTCCTACATATCCTCCAGATTTCAGCTCAATCACTTTTCCAGGGAAGTCTTCTCTGACCTTTAATACCACTCTGCATGCTTCTTTAAACACACATACTAACAGTGAGAAATTTTACACATTGCCAATGTGAAACTTTGTTAATTCTCTCTCCCACTAGACTGTATGCTCCATGAAGACTACATGCCATGACTGTATCACCCACTACCAGATTTCTAGTGTCTGGCACTTGGCTGAGGCTCAGTAAAGACTTGTTGAGTGACTCAGTGGCTCTCTCTACCTCATTCCCTCACTTCATACTACAGAATACACGGTATTAATCATAATGTCACATGTTGCGCTCACAAATGAGTTTCATATGCAATGTCCTCTGTGATTCTACTTAAACTTCCTGAGATTGGCAGGACAGGGGTAGCACCCCATTATTATGATTATGATTATGATTGTTATTTTTTGCATGAGAAACTTCAGGCTCTGAGAAGCTCGGTGGCTCGCACGAGATCAAACGGTGGATGGAGAGCTCCTTTCAGCGCCTCCCTTGCCCCTGCCCCCAGCCTCCTGGTTTGCAGAAAGACGCGCCTGCCCCATGCGTCAACACCGGGGCTTTGTTTATCTCCATAACTCATAGGGGAGATTGTGAGAGATGAGGGAGGGTGACACATGCCGAGCCCAGAGAAAGATACAGTATTATGCGGGCCCTTATTACATTACCCTGCGGAAGATGAATTGGAGCTGCCAAGCATTTGCCTAAATCAATAAACAGTGTGGCCTTAACTAGTGTGGGGTTCATTTTTCCTCCCCAAATAAGGAGCCCTTGGCATGTGGGGACCGCATGAACCCCACGCACCTGTTCTTCAGCGGTGACCGCCAAGAACAGAAGCTCCATAAAAAGAAGGCAGGATGGAAGGAACCAGGGGGGCTCTGGAGCCACTCAGGCCTGGCTTTTGATCCTGGCCGCGACAGTTCCCATCTGTGTGACCTGGACCTCAGTTTCCTAATCTGAGAAATGGGGGTGATGAGCCGTTCCTCTAAATTCCCACAGGTGGCTGGTGTGCTTCATTCCCCTCTCTTGAGTCCTGTCAAATTTACCCACATTATATATCCTGACTCTTTGGGCTTCTTGGTGACTTCTTGGTCAAATACCCCATTATCTCCCCTCTGGGGACCGCCATAGCCTCCTGCCAGGTTTCTCCAACTCCCCTCCTGGCCCCTCTGCAGACAATGCTTCCTTCAAAGGCCAGAACTGTCCTTCAGACGTGAGTACCTTCAAGTCACCCCTGCACTCAGTGGATCCACCTTCAGTCTCCTCTTGAGCCCAGCAAGCTGTCCTCTACCTGCCACTGCCTCTCGCTCCTGCGCATGCCCCTGCCTCGCTACTGAGTCCTATCACACTGGCCTCCTTTCTGCTCCTCAGACACGATGCTTGCCCCACCTCTGCACTTACCGTGGCCACCGTGTGCTGGTCTACGCTCTCAGATGCTCGCATCTGCTCCTTATTCAGATTGCAGCTCAACTGCCATGTCTCCAAATGGTCCCCTTTTCTGAAAAGCTCCCTGCCCTGCCAGTCTCTCTCTTTCATGTCTCTCTGTTTAATTTTTTATAGCATTGATCCCATTCCAAATGATCTCATTCACTTGCACATTTTCATGATGATGGCTTGACTCCTTCATTAGAATATAAACTTCAAGAGAGCAGAAAGCTTGTCTATTTTTTCCCTCACTACGCCTCGATGCATAGAATTTTTGAATTAAAACATACTGAATAGCAACCCAGTAAGGAAACTTGGCTTTTCCTTCTTCGTACCCTACTCAGGTCTGAGGACTCTTAGGGCAGGTTTTGGTTTTTAGAGAGTCATGAACAAACACTGCTTGTCTTAAGCCACCCCGGTGAGCTTTGGAGTGTGTGTGTGTGTGTGTGTGTGTGTGTGTGCGCAAGCACGCGCGCGTGCACACATGTATGTTACTGGGCATTCTACCTCTGAGCTACACCCCCAGCCCTATTTTATTTTTTATTTGGAAACTGGGTCTCACTAAGTTGGGAGGGCCTCCCTAAGTTGCTGAGGCTGGCCGCGAACCTGCGATCCTCCTGTCTCAGCCTCCCAAGTACTGGAATTATGGACATGCACCAACACCCCCCCAGCTTGTAAGTTTTTTTGAAGGGCCAGCTGTGTTTGCTGGCACAGAAGTGAGGAGCGAGGGTAGAACCTTGAGCTTTACCAAGAGCCCCCAACTTAAGAATATGTGCCTTTTCTTTAGAGGGGTTTTACAGCAGATGTAAGCCCCTTCATCTGTCCATCCATCCATCCATCCATCCATCCATCCATCCGTCCATCCATCTATCCATCCAGTACCATGTGGTCGAGAGTTGGCTGTGTACAGACCCTGGGCTGGGTAGCAAGGATGCAGCATTGAACAAGGTGCTGATCTTCTCCCAGCTGGCTTTGCTGTTTTGCTGGTGGGGCTTGGTTGGAACAGGTAGTGGCCTATGGGAGCAACACAGGTGGCCCCTCCCCTGGACTTCTCTTTCCACACCTTCCTCCTCGGGCAAGCCGCACCTGCTCATTCAGCCTGCTTATTCTGATCAGTGTCCCTCTTTGCACCTTGCTTGGGCTCTAGCTTGGTAAACAGTTAGCCACTTCCTACCATGGGGTTTTCTTGTGATTGCTTTCTGACTCCTGAATCAGAGTTTTAAAATGCTCTTGTTTCTGTGAAGTTGATGTCTCTCTTCCTGTAGCAGAAACCCCAAACTTCTTTTTTTTTGGTGTTGGTACTTGGGATTGAACCCAGGGGCATTCTACCTCCTAGCTATATCCCAGCCCTAGTTTTTATTCTTTATTTTGAAACAGGGTCTCACTAAGTTGCAGAGGGCCTCACTAAGTAGCTGAGGCTGGCCGCGAACCTGGATCCTCCGGTCTCAGCCTCCCAAGTACTGGGATTACAAGCGTGCACACCACTCCCGGCTACAAACTTCTTAGCCTCTGACAGTCTGAACTCACTGTTCTAGTAGCTTCCTGCTCCACTATATCCCTCCTTGAACTTTTTTTTTGATACTGGAGATTAAACCCAAGGGCTGAGGTTACACCCCAACACTATTTTATTTTTCTATTTTGAGACGGGGTCTAACTAAGTGGCTGAGGGTCTTGCTAAGTTGCTAAGTGTGGTCTTGAACCTACCAGCCTCTTGTTTCAGCCTCCCAAGTACTGGGATTACAGGTGTGTGCCACCACTACTGTGCCTGGTTCCTCCTTGAACTTTGAGCTGCCCGGAGCTGGGCACCTCACATGTCAGGGTTTTTGCTGTCCAACTTCAACACATCTAAGTTTTCCTGGCTAATCCTTCGGGGTCCTGCTGCAATTCCTCTCTCTGGGAGGCCCCTGGATGCATCCCTCCCAGGGAGCCAATCCTTGCCTCTGGAACCTGCAGCACGTGGCTCACTCTCCGCTTAACTTCATCATACCCCCTGCCTTTACTCACCCGCCGGCTTCCCGCCTCTGGGCTGTAAGAGCATCTTATATCTCTGTACCACACTCCAAAAACTTAGGCTGGATGAAGGAAAGTGTGGTGTGTGTGTGTGTGTATGTGTGTGTGTGTGTGTGTGTGTCTGTGTGTGTATGTGTGTGTGTCTGTGTGTGTATGCGTGTGTATGTGTGTGTGTCTGTGTGTGTATGTGTATGCGTGTATGTGTGTGTATGTATGTGTGTGTGTGTATGCATGTGTATGTGTGTGCGTGCACGTGTGTGTGTGCGCATGTGTGTATGTATGTGTGTGTATGCGTGTGTATGTGTGTGTCTGTGTGTGTGTGTCTGTGTGTGTGTATATGTATGTATGCATGTGTGTGTGTCTGTGTGTGTATGTGTGTGTATGCGTGTGTATGTGTGTGTGTGTATGCATGTGTATGTGTGTGTGTGTGTGTGTGTATGCGCGTGCACGCGCGTGCGTGTGTGTGTGGACTCCAGTTAGACTTTGCCAGGAAGCCAGCTCACAGGGTCTCCTACACAGTCCATGATGTATGTCACAAGGTGGAATCAGAAGAGCCGATTGAGGGGAGGTCCTGGAGGTGGTCCTGTGGAATTCTCCAGTTTTAGACAGGCGGAAGTGGAATCTATGGGCCCCTGTCGATACCCGCGTGGCAGGAAGAACTTGAATCCAGAGCAACATGGGTTCGAATCCCCGCCCTGCGGCTTATTGGCCGTCTAACTTTGGGCGTATTATTAGGTCTCTCTGAACCTTGGTTTCCTCATCCATTGAGTGATCATTTTAACAAGACACATGATTGTTGAGAGCCTACTAAGTGCAGGCTGCGTGAGTGAAGCAGGAAGGAGTGAAGGAGGCATAGACCTTAGAGTTGGCGGGCGCGGCACCAGTGGCTTTGGAAGTGGGTCCTGGGAAGGACGCAAGGATAGGACTGCCGGGGAGCTCGGGCATCACGTCCCCGAGGAAGACGAGGGCAGCGGCCTGAAGGTGGAGCAGAAGCGGCAGGGAGGAGGCGGGAGGTCTCTGGGTGAAGTCCCATAGGCGACAGGTCCCTGGCTGTGTCACTGGGGCATCAGATGACCTGCTGGGGTTTCCCAGCGTGCGGTGAATGTCACCGTGCTTGTTCCCAGGATGTGTCTAAGAGGACAGCTAGATGATCACTTAAAACACTTCTATATAGTATCCTCTCTGCTTTTTACAGGTTTCAAGTTTTCTATCATAAAGAGCCAAATAAAAACTAATATTGATGTTGGCGCTTATATCCTCTATTGGAAAAATGGGGGGAGCCTTCCGTGGGGTGCCCTGATGCCATAGTTAAATGCACGCATCCTGGGGTCCCGGTACCTGTCTGGATCCCTGCTCCACCGCTTCCCAGCCCTGGGACCTCGGACCAGTGACCGTGCCTCAGTTTCCTGATCTGTAAGACGTGGCCAATAACAGCACCCACCTTGTACGGTTGTTACAGATTCAACATGTTCATTGTTATTGGTGGGAGTAAAGTTTTCAAAAAGTATATAAGTTAATCTTGTGATTCAATATAAAAATGTTATGTTAAACCTAGGTATGGCGGTGCACACCTGTAATCCAAGTACTTGGGAGGCTGAGACAAGAGGACCGCAGGTTTGAGGCCAGTCTCAGCAACTTAGTGAGGCCCCTTAGCAACTTAGTGAGACCCTATTTCAAAATAAAATATAAAATAGAGCTGGGGGTATAACTTGGAGGTAGAATGCCCCTGGATTCAATCTCCCGTACAACAACAACTACAACCAAAAAAAAAAAAAAACCAAGTTAAGCTAAAGGCTACCTTTATTGAGTACTTACTGAGTACTTGCTAGGTGCTATTCTAAGTATCTCACAGTATTTCATTGGATGCTTACAGGGAGGTAGGTTTTATTAACCCATTTTGCAAGTACTGACAGAAAAGTAGTTGGTCCAGGCTCACACTGAACGTCTCCAGAGCCGACCCCAACCCCGGACCCACAGCGCTGTCTTGGTTTAAATAGTATAGAAAGACCATGGATAAGACATGAGGAGTGAAAGACTATGTGCTCAAGACATATTTATTGAGCAGCTACTGTGTGCCTGGGTCTGGTGGAAATGCTGGGGTGACAACAGCAGGCAGTAAATCTCCTGCAGAGCTTTGTCCTCCAGGGGATAAATCAGTAAACAAAGACAGAAAGCAGATAATTTCAGACCCAGATAAATCCTGTGAAGAAAATAAAGCCGGATAATGGGACGAAGAGTGACCAGGGAGCTTTGGTGCAGCTGCCCCCGTTGGGGAGGTCACACTCTGCCTGGGAAGGAAGGGTTTGTCCTGTCCCCGGCTGCAGCCTGTCTCTCCTGATAAGCCGAGCCACGTCACAACATGGATTCAATCCAAATTCTAGGACGATCGGGCCTATGAAATCAGACCTTCCGGCACATGTACAGGGCGCGGGTTTATTCTATGTCAATGTTTGTTTAAATCTGTAACCCTCTCGTGGTGCAATTGTGGACACAGGCTCCCAAGAGACACCAAACCCATTCGTTCTTTCTAGATGCGATAGCACATCCGTGGAGCATCGGGGAGCTGTGGTCTGGGGTGCCGGAGGTGCGAGATGGGTCTTGTCTATTCCCTTCGGCTTCCGGAGGGAGAAGCAGGCTTTCCTCTGCGACTGTGTGTTTGTTACGCAGCCTTGTGGCCAGGCTGGATAGCGAACACAGACCCACGGTGAGGCTGTAGTTGCTGAAGCAAAACTCAGATCCTTATAGACGATTACAAGTATTGAAGCTGCTTCTAAGTATTTTATTTTTTGTGGTACTGAGGATTGAACTCAGGGGCATTCTACCTCCGAGCTACCCCCCAGCCCTATTTTTATTGTTTTATTTTTTTTATTTATTTATTTTGCAGTACCGGGGATTGAACCCAGGGGCATTCTACCTCTGCGCTACACCCCCGGCCCTATTTTTTATACTTTATTTTGAAACTGGGTCTCACGAAGTTGTGAAGGGCCTCACTAAGGAGAGAGAGAGAGAGAGAGAGAGAGAGAGAGAGAGAGAGAGCGAGCTCTGAGGCTGGCCACGAACCTGGATCCTCTGGTCTCCGCCTCCCAAAGTACTGGGATTACAAGCGTGCGCCACCACTCCCGGCTTATTGTTTTATTTTGAAACAGGGTCTCACTAAGTTGCAGAGGGCCTCACTAAGTAGCTGAGGCTGGCGGCAAACCAGCGATCCTCCTGTCTCAGCCTCCCAGGTACTGGGATTACAAGCGTGTGCCACCACGCCCCATTTCGCTTCTAAGTACGAGAGGCATTCTGGATATGGGAGCAAAATTTCTAGAGGTTTTTTTTTGGGGGGGTGACAGAAGCTTCCTGAACCTGCCCTGGGAGCAGTCAAGATGGATTCTTGCTATAGCTCCATATCATTAGTCCTCTTTTCTCATCTTCCACAAAACAGGGCTCAGAGAAGGTGTGACTAGCCTGTAGTTACACAGTAAGTTATTGACAAAACTGATATTCCATACAAAGCAATCAGGACAAGCATCATATATAAAAGGGAACTAACTTGTACTGTCTACTGTCTAAAACTCTCCATGGCTCCCCAGTGTTCTAACGAAGAAAGTTAAACTTCTTACCACGGCCCGCAGCACCCTACCGTATGATCTGGCATTGGGCTATTTTGACTTCTTTTCCTCCCTCACTTTCTGATCCGGCCATCATGAGCTTCTTTTAGTTTCTTCGATCCGTCTTTCACCTCCAAGTCTTGCATAACATTATTCCCTTTGCCTAGAACACCCTGCCTCTGCTTGGCTTGGCTAATGTCCACTCATCCTTCCTCCTTCAGGTGTGACATTGTCCCCTCCATGGTGGCTTCCTGGAACCTGTAGGGTAGGTTGGACTCTCCTGCCTTCTGTGTCCACCACGCCCTGTCCTCCCCTGCTGTACTCCTCCGCCCCATGCTGCACACAGAGGGGAAACCTGTTTACTGGCATTCATTTGAAGAGGATGGTTACGGTGCAGTCCTTCTCCAGCGGGCCTGGTTTGGCAGTTTCTAGAAGGATAAACTAAGAGAAGCTAGGAGCTTATGCCACAAGGATCTCCTAGCTCCCAACTCTTCTTCCTTTTCTTGATTTAATGCCTCTGGGATCAGCGCTTCTGTCTCCCTCTGGCAGCCTCCTCGGAGCCTTCATGAATCCTCTCCTGCCCCTTCCACCCACCACGGGAAGAAGGGAGCCAGCTCACTCGCTGCCCCTGGCCAGCAGGCTGTGGTCCCTCTATCAATCAGACCCTCAGTCCACGGTGCCCCATCCATTAATGGGAGAATCAGGAGCATTTCCCAGGGCCTTTAGGGCCGGGGCCAGGGCCTCCAGCTGGAGCGCCCGGTCCTGAAACATGGCCAGCCCTGGATTGTGGTAGGTTTTCAGTTTCTATTCTAAATAGATTTTCTTAGGCAACAGAAGAAGTTTGCTGTCTGTCTGCCTGCCTCGTGTTGAGCCAAAGGACTCTGCGAGGTCTGACCCAGCCTGGGGATTAGCTGTTGGATGGTGGTTTTCTGCAGGGTGCCTGGATATTTACTGCATAATGGTTTTGCCCTGCAGAACAACAATAAATACAGAAAAATTCCCAATCAGGCCAGCTGGAAAAAAAGTGACAAGAAATAAACATTTCTCAAGGGCCTGCCGTGTGCCAGGCTCTGTGCTCGGTTCTTTACATGTTTTGTCTCGCTTGAGGGTCACACAACCCTGTACTAAGTCCAGACATTTAATAATAAAATTATGAAACTGGCATTAAATTATTAAACCAGGCATTTAATAATAAAATTGTCCAAGTTTACAGAGCCCTGACCGTGTCCCTGACGTTATCTTGAGGGTTAAAATAGATTAGCTGATGGGCTCATCACCACCTCCCTCAAGCTGGAGACCATCAACGTCCCTTTGCAGAGGGTCACTGAAACTCAGGCTGAGTAGGATGCACGTTTCTGTCATGCGGAGGGGGGATTCAAACTCTGTCTAGTAGGCTCCAAACTCACTGTTTCAATGTGTTAGTTCTCCGTTACTGTGACAAAATGCCTGAGGTAGTCAACGTAATAAGGAAAAGGCTTAAGCCGGGCGTGGTGGCGCACACTTGTAATCCCAGTACTTTGGGAGGCGGAGACCGGAGGATCCGGGTTCGCGGCCAGCCCCAGCTCTCTCTCTCTCTCTCTCTCCTTGTCTCTCTCTCTCTTTCTCTCTACTTAGTGAGGCCCTCTGCAACTTTGTGAGACCCGGTTTCAAAATAAAGTATAAAAAATAGGGCCGGGGGCGTAGCGCGGAGATAGAACGCCCCTGGGTTCAATCCCCGGTACTGCAAAAAAAAAAAAAAAAAAAAAAGGAAAAGGCTTATTTTGGCTCCTGATTCCAGAGGCTTCCATCCATGCGCACTTGGTCCTGTTGCTTTGGGTTTGTGGTGATATAGGGCATCATGGTGGGGACACATGGGGGAAGAGGTCCGTTCACGTCATGGCAGCCAGGAAGCAAGAGAGAGAGAAAGAAGAGGGGCTGGGGTCCTAATATCCACTTCATGGATACACCCCCAATGACCTAACTTCTTCCAGAAGGTTCCATCTCCTGAAGGTTCCACCACCTCCTACGGGTTGGCTACCAAGCCTCTAGCAAATGGATATTTGGGGGACATTTCAGATCTAAACTACATCATCCCATGTCCAGCATTTCTGCTCAGTGGTTCCTGATTAGAGTGAGGGGTATCTTCCCAGGGGACAGCCCTCCTCGCCGGGACTTCCTGGGGAGGCACTTAGAAGATGCAGCTCGGGGGCAGCATTTCTCATTCGATAACTAAGCTGTCATTCATCTTCCCACTCCCTCTGTTGTTTTGATAAACAGCATATCTTAAACGAAGGACACTGACAAAGTAACTAGTCATTGGCAGGATTTTTCCCTGTTGTGTAACTCGATCAGATAGGATCATCAGGACTTCTGATCGGCCCGATAAGGAGACCAGGCATTTGGAAACCCAAAGCACGCCAGGCATCTCTTGAGAGAGCAATCGCTGGCACGCCTCCTCAGCCACTCACGTTGGGTTAGGGCCTTCCAGAATTTCTAAATAGAACTTGAGGGGGGAAGGAATCTAGAAAGGTAGCCAGCTCTGCCCTAAGACAAGCTTTGGGTATCCAGAGAACTTCCCAGTGGGCAGGGGTTCATGAGACCTAATTGGTCCAACGGGCAAGGTTCTCACTGAATGGAGCATTCCGACCAGAATCAATAATTCAACTAAATACGTTCACTCTTCATTTAATGTTTCATATTTTCCATTATTGATTGGTTGAGACTGTGACACAACTCATTCAACCCTTCTGCCATTCAACAAACATTTCTGGTCCAGTGTGTGAGGGGTTGGACTCGCCAAAGGGAAAAGTAAGCTTGATAGAAATCTATTTCTTGTTCCAGGATCAGCAGACACTAGCCAGGCATGATTGGCAAATCCAAAGACATTAGCAACCATTCTAATTTTTGGTTAGGACTGTGTGTGTGTGTGTTGGATTTGCAGGCGTACCTTTGGTCTTTTTTGTTTTTTGCGGTACCAGGGATTGAACGCAGGGGCGTTCTACCTCCGCACTACACCCCCGGCCCTATTTTTCTATGCTTTATTTTTTGAAACCGGGTCTCACGAAGTTGCGGAGGGCCTCACTAGGTAGAGAGAGAGAGAGAGAGAGAGAGAGAGAGAGAGAGAGAGAGATCATGCGTGCTGAGGTTGGCCGTGAACCCGGATCCTCCGGTCTCCACCTCCCAAAGTACTGGGATTACAAGTGTGCGCCACCACGACCGGCTATACCTTTGGTCTTTTACCAGATAGATATCTAGGAGTCCTAGGAGTCATTCCATGTCTTAGAGCAACGGAAGCACCATGGATGAGCGGTCCCATACTGCTCTGGGTTGGAAGTTCGCATACCCGGGCCCTGCTATACCTATGCTCCTTACCAACTGTGTCATCTGGTAAATCGAGGCACGTTTCTGAGTCTCACCTTCCCCATCTGCGAAGTAGGCAGGTTGACCAGATGACCCGGGATTGTTTTCATGATGGTTTATCCAGGGTCCAGCCTCTCGCATGTGCCTGGTAGGTGATTACTCCCTCCCGTCTTTGGCTCTGGGCTTGCAATGAGGATTCGTCAGGAAATGACCTAGTTTGGTTCTGCTCTTTGCTGTCTAGGGAGGAAACTGTGTCCTCCCTGTCGTTTCCCCCACTGAATTGTTGATAGTGGCGAGGGAGTAAAACGCAGTGGGACTGGCTGCCTGTGTTGTCACTAAAGCAAAAACAGCTCTTGACAGCGCCAATTTCTTCTCTATCCATGGCTCAAATCTTCCCTGTCAAAAGCAGAAAATTAGACAAAGAAAAAACTCTGAAAGGATAATGAGCCCCCTTTTCTTCCTGCTGCTTCTCCTCCCGGGGCAGTGCAGTCAAAGTGTCCCAGCGTCACCCTCCTGCCCCCTCCTGAGCCTGTGCCGCCAGATGGCTCTCAGTGGCTCAGAGTGGAGGCAGGGGTCAGATCCTGCTGCTGTGTGCCTCGGCCGCACCTGGAGCCCCCTCCTCCTGCTCTTTGTTTTTTGTTTTCTTAGTTGCCCCTCTGCTTGTCTCTGTAATTCTTCAAGGATAGAGGTTTTACATCTTAACAGAAGGGAGATCAACTTCTAAGAACTGATCCTAAGGAAATCATCTTCAAGGGGTCAAACTAAATGTCCCCCAAAAGGGGAGGTTACATAAAGGAAATGCTGTGGCACTATATTATGATGATGTAGAATAACTACTGATAAGGAAAGATATCTGATATGTTGGAAAGTTTTTAAAAAGCATGGTTACAGCCGGGCTTGGTGGTGTATGCCTGTAATCCCAATCCTTGGGAGGCTGAGACAGGAGGATCACGGGTTCAAGGCCAACCTTAACAACTTAGCAAGACCCTGTTGCAAGAAAGAAAAAAAATATGTCTAAGGGTGTAGCTCAGAGGTAGAATGCCCAAGTTCAATCAATCACCAGTATATATATAGATATAGACATAGATATAGATATAGATATAGATGAACATGGTTGCCAAGTAATATGAATAATATAATCCTACTTTTGATGTTGATAGAGATATTGATACATAGCACAATATCAAAATTAATCTCTGAGCCGGGCGTGGTGGCGCACGCTTGTAATCCCAGTACTTTGGGAGGTGGAGACCGGAGGATCCGGGTTCACTGCCAGCCTCAGCTCTCTCTCTCTCTCTCTCTCTCTCTCTTTCTCTCTCTCTCTCTCTCTCTCTTTCTCTCCCT
>PVJS01017687.1:0-35842 GCA_004027185.1 Glis glis
GGCTTTTTTTTTTTTTTTGTGGTACTGGGGATTGAACCCAGGGGCATTCTACCTCCGAGCTACACCCCCAGCCCTATTTTTTATTCTTTAATTTGAAACAAGGTCTAAGTTGCGGAGGGCCTCACTAAGTAGCTGAGGCTGGCCGTGAACCCAAACCCAGACCCAGACCCTCCTGTCTCAGCCTCCCAAGTACTGGGATTACAAGCGTGTGCCACCACGCCTGTCTCGGCTTGTATTCAACATTTTAAAGTGTCACTTTATCAGTTGACTTGCTGTCTTTTGTAGTCTTTGTTACTACCGTATCCTGGTTTAATTGGTGCTAGGGGAAAAGTTGTTTAGCTCGTTTTTTGCAGTGCCACATAGTACGTTTTTCTCTAAATTAGAGTATCTTTCAGTCTTTGTGGGGCAGCATGTATGGGAACAGACCATGTATGTAATCTGCTATGGTATAGACCTCAATTCAGTACAGCCTTCCTCAAGATCCCTCTCCCCATGTTTTCAGTTCAATTTATTCTTACATTTGTCTGTCTTTACATTTGAAGGTGTTTTAATTTTAGCCTTTTAAAATTTTTGTAGAATATACAAGGGAGGTTGATAATGAACTATGTTTTGATGGAAGTAGAAGTCATGGTTTGTCATTTGCCCAATGTGAAAAACCATGAATTGAGAATCCACATTGTCAATATAAAATTCATGGTATAGCCTGCAATTATTAGCCGCGTGATTCAATTTTAGTTACTAAGCCCTAGTTTCAATATCTAGCATAGGCTGACCTAAATTGCTTTATTGAAGATAACAGGAGATAATATGTGTGAAATTTCTTTGAAGCTTACAGTCTTATATGAAATGTAGTATCATTTTTCTTCTTTTATTCAGTTTATTCAGTAACCTTTATTTTTTCCCTAGTCCATATAGATTGTTTCTTTTCCTTTGGAAATCATATTTAACTTTGGACAGTATAGCTGAGGTGCTACTAATTTCCTGTGAAATTCCTATAGTTAAGGGCAAAAATCAAGAGATAGCCATAGAGGCATTACTTTTTTGGAGACAGGCTGTACCTAATTAAGTGAAGATTCATCAAGTTAGGAGGAGACTGTTCTTCTTTTAAATATTCTTTTATTTTGTGCATTGTAATTATACATCATAGTGAGATTCAAAATGATACAAATATACATGTATATAACACTTGGTGTATTTCCCTCCTAAGTTGGCGTTTGTCAAATTAGGAGAATGGCTCTTTATGACAAACAAAATTCCAATTAATACTAAGTATAAATTAGGGAATGATCATTAGAAGTTAAATCTTATTTCTTTTAGAAAACCTTTCACCAAGTGTGATGTACATGAAAGTCTATATCAACTTGAACCTCAGCATGATGTATAATTATAATGTACAAATAAAAGTATGATATATATGTACATATGTAATAAAAAGAAAGCCTTTTATGATTAAATCAACAGATGCTATAGTTTCGGAGGAATAGGAAAGAGATTTTAATATAAAAGGGCCAAAATGAAAGTTATTCAAAAAGTGACCCCCAGGCCAGGCAGAGTGGCCCATGCCCGTAATCTCAGTATAGTCAGTGACGCTCAGAGCTATGCCGTGCGTGCTCTAATTCACTGTAGTTAACTTTCTTTCTTGCTGTTTTTAAGCGCCTTTGAGTTTCTTGTAGATCTAGGAATATGACTGAGGAAAGGTTACAATTCGAGGACCCAGTCTTCCCCTCTTCCTTCTCTTTCCATTTTATTTTTCTTCCCCCAATTTTGGTTGCTGTTAATTAAAAATAAAATATGTAGGATTTTATTATTATACTTATATGGGTAAGTTTTGGTTTAGTGTGGTAAAATATTTCCTTTTTTTTTTTTTGCGGAACCAGGGATTGAACCCAGGGGCATTCTACCTCTGGGCTACACCCCCGGCCCTATTTTTTATCCTTTATTTTGAAACAGGGTCTCACGAAGTTGCGGAGGGCCTCTCTAAGTAGCTGAGGCTGGCTGTGAACCTGGATCCTCCAGTCTCAGCCTCCCAAGTACTGGGATTACAAGCGTGTGCCACCACGCCTGGCTTCCATTATTTTTATTATATGTAAATGCAAAAGTTTTATCCTAGAGTACATGGGCTTCTCTTTATTATTCATCATGATATGTCCACCACCCATGGCAAATAACAAATGAATACTAGTATGTGGTCTTAAAGGTAACATTATGGTTTAGGCTCACAAAGCATCCACGCTAGACCTTTCTTAGATTTTTCTTCCCCTTTGGCCTTTATATATTGCTATGTAAGTGGAGATGCTGAGCTTTGTTAAAAGTGAAGTCCCAGGCTTTTTAGCATTTTTTCCCCCTACAGTGGTGATTTCTCATGTAGAAGCTATCTCATAGTGCTGTTGTATGTTGCTTTATCTTCAAAATATATCATGGCTTATTTTTTCCTGTCAATGTTAAAAATAATTATGCTTAGCCTGGCATGATGGTATAAGCCTATAATCCCAGTAACTTGGGAGGCTGAGACAGTAGGATCTCAGGCCAGCTTCATTTGAGGCCAGCTTCAGCAACTTAGTGAGACCCTGTTTCAAAATAAAAAATAAAATAGGGCTGTGAATGCCCCTGGGTTCAATCCCCAGCACCACAAATAATAACAACAATGCTTATATAACCATAGAAATTGTTGTTATTAAGCAAATTTGAATATCATGTTAGAAAATAACAAATCTTATTCCTTTGGGGTTGGCTCTTCCTAGCTAATTTCTGCCATTAAAACATTAAATAAGCCGGGCGTGGTGGTGCACGCTTGTAATCCCAGTACTTGGGAGGCGGAGACCAGAGGATCCGGGTTCGCGGCCAGCCTCAGCTCTCTCTCTCTCGCTCGCTCGCTGTCTCTCGCTCTATCTACTTAGTGAGGCCCTCCGCAACTTCATGAGACCCGGTTTCAAAATAAAGTATAAAAAATAGGGCCGGGGGCATAGCGCGGTGGTAGAACGCCCCTGCGTTCAATCCCCGGTACCTCAAAAAGAAAAAAAAATTAAATAAGCTGGGTGTGGTAGCACACTCCTGTAATCCCAGTACTTGGGATGCTGAGACAGGAGGATGACAGGTTCAAAACCAGCCCCAGCAGTTTAGTGAGGCTGTCAGCAACTTAGTGAGACCCTGTTTCCAAACAAAAAATAAAATAGGGCTGAGGGTGTATCTTGAAGGTAGAATGCCCCTGGGTTCAATCCCCAGCACCATGGGCAGGGGAGTGAGGTGGGGGGACACTGAATAACTTTTGACAAATCAGGATAAATCATAAATTGGCTGGAACTTTGGCCAATTAAATCTTTGGAATGTCATCAAGTTACATTAAAATAATCCCTTTGGAAGAAATATTTCAGATCTGTTTGAAAAAAAGAAGATACAAAGATTATCTTAGAAGTCAGCTGTAATATTGAAAGTAATATGAGGCTAAATTTTCAGAATAATGTTTTTCTTTGTTTTAGCTCTGCTCCATCGAAGTGACCTGTGAGTCAGCCAGCGTGATGGCTGCAACACTGGCTAATGGTGGTTTCTGCCCAATTACTGGTGAAAGAGTACTGAGTCCTGAAGCAGTTCGAAATACACTGAGTTTGATGCATTCTTGTGGCATGTATGATTTCTCAGGGCAGTTTGCTTTCCATGTAAGTAATTGTTTATTACTCTTAATTTTCTCCAGCAAGAAACTAGTCTAGACTGGTTCTTTTTAAAATGCAGTTTGAACTTTGATTCCAAAACTGAGTATTAATTTTTGAAAGAGAGGTTTATTTTCAAGGTTAATTTGTTACACATTGGTAAGGAGTAGAGTTAAACAGTCTACCAAATGTTCTTAAGACCTTTAATTTACAGAAACATCACTCTGCTTTTAAGTCATTTCAGTGTACAAGGTTAGTACAGACTTTATTTTTATTTGTTAACATTAAGCATTATGGTGACTGTGTACCTCAAGAATTCCTGAGTTCAGAGAGAGTGCACAGATATGGTATTTAAAATCTTTAGTTATAGCCATTGTTGTTTAAAAAGACTTAAAGTGTATTAAGGTTAAAACTTAAAAATGTACTTCTTTAAGTTCTGTTGTGCATTTGCCACTTCTGGAATGTATGAACTTTTCTTACTTCATTTTGTACATTGTCATGTGATAATGCCCTTCTAAAAGTTTTTCTTTTATTTTGGAGATTTTCAAATATACTAAAATAGAGAAATGGATTTAATGTTACTCATCACTCACCTTTAATAATTATAAATACATGACCAGTCCTGATATCTGTGTGCATACCTACTTCTCCCATCTTTGTCATATTTCAGTATGTAAATCTAGATAAGGACGCTTTGCAAACATAACAACAGTACTTATATTACAAATACAAAAGTTTAACTATTACATGTAAAACAATATTATCACTAATTTAATACCACTGTTAAATTTAATATAAAAATATTTAGTCAATGTTCAGATTTCCTCGATTATTTTATAAATTATTATTTTGTAGTTTGTTTGACTTGGGATGCAAATAAGGACCATATGTTCTAATTGATTGTGTCTCCCTTTATTTTCTTTTAATCTATAGATTTACCCTTGATCTCTCTTTCTTATTATTTATGGTGGAAAAAACTGGGTCATTTATCCTGTACATTTTCTCAGTCTTGAATTTGCAGATTACATCTATTCTGTTGTCCTTTATATTTTCTATTAAGTGGTAGATCAAATTCAGATTTTTTTGTTTGCTTTTTAATCTAGTTTTGTGCAAGACTATAAAAGTATACTGTTGATATACTTTAATCAAGAAGTACTTAATATCAGCTGGGTGTGGTGGCACAGGTTTATAATCCCAGTACTTGGGAGGCTGACAGGAGGATCCCAGGTTCGCAGCCAGCCTCAGCTACTTAGTAAGGCCCTCTGCAACTTAGTGAGACCTTGTTTCAAAATAATGATTAAAAAATAGGCTGGGGGTATTAGTTTGGAGGTAGAATGCCCCTGGGTTCAATCCCCAGTACCGTTAAAAAAAAAAAGAAGTACTTAATGCCTGAATGTTAGTAAGCCATTAATAAACACTGCCCTTATGATACTAATTTTTTCTTTTATTGTAATTGTCATTTTGCATAACATAATTTTATTTTGACAAAGATTAATTTGAATTACCGTTTATTTCTATTCCTTAGACCTTTCTCTGAGAGTGTACTATAGATCTTTTAGGAAGGTATAATTTCTCATTGTTTTATAGTTATAAAATTTTGAAAAATTTTTTATATTTAAAAACATACATTTTAAGCTGGGCGTGGTGGCACATGCTTGTAATCCCAGTACTTGGGAGGCTGAGACAGGAGGATCCAGGTTTGCGGCCAGCTTCAGCTACTTAGTGAGGTCTTCTGCAACTTAGTGAGACCCTGTTTAAAAATAAAGAATAAAAAACAGGGCTGGGGGTGGAGTTCGGAGGTAGAATGCCCCTGAGTTCAATCCCCAGTACCGCAAAAAAAAACAAAGAAATATAAACATACAGTTTAATTTTAGAAAAAGTAGAAAAGATAGTCAAGAAGAAGAAAATAAAAACATTCAGCTGGGTGTGGTGGCGCATGCTTGTAATCCCAGTACTTGGTAGACTGAGACAGGAGGATCACAGGTTTGAGGACAGCTTCAGCAAGTAGTGAGACTCTCATCAACCAGCCAGACCCTGTTTCAAAGTAAAAATAAAATAGGTCCGGGGGTGTAGCTTGGAGGTAGAATGCCCCTGGGTTCAATGCCCAGTGCCACCAAAAAAAAAAATCCATAGCCCATAGTGTATATGTAACTATTTTAACACCTTAGAATGTGTCATTCAGAATTTTTTTTATATTCTGATTATCCCAGGTTCTTTTATGGTTGTCCCTTTTATTTACTATATATTATAAACATGTTGATAAATATTCATAGACATTTTTAATGTTGAAATTTTCTTAGATATATGTGATTTTTTTAAGCCAGTTCCTCTCTTACTGAACGTAACATTTTTTATCTTAAAATGCCTACATGAATGTCCATTTTGTCAAATTACTTTCAGGTTGGTCTTCCTGCGAAATCTGGAGTTGCTGGGGGCATTCTTTTAGTTGTCCCCAATGTTATGGGCATGATGTGCTGGTCTCCTCCACTGGACAAGATGGGCAACAGTGTTAAGGGAATTCACTTTTGTCACGTAAGTATATTTTCTTTCTTTTTAATTAATTTTATTGGTACATTATGATTATACATAATAGTGGGATTCATTGTGACATATTTGACATGCACATAAAATTTTCTTAATGAAAATAATAACTATATAAGTTGAGCTACTCAATGATTCTATTTTTCATCTATTTCCCATAGTTTATTGATTTGATAAACTGCTTACCTGCATGCCAGTTACTGGGCGGCCATGGAAATACTTACAAAGGATCTTTATGTTGCCTCTACCAGACAGCTCCCATTTAATTATTCTTATAAAATATTACATTCGTTTGGTTTTATGTTTTAATTTTCATGGTTATAATTAGTTTTCAGTTTTAAAAAACTCAATATAAGATATAGAAAAGTAATTTAAAATCAAATGTATTTTAGCAATTATGGTTTATGTATCATCTTTTTTTTTGTGGTACTGGGGATTGAACCCAGGGGCGTTCTACCTCTGGGCTATACCCCCGGCCCTACTTTTTATCCTTTATTTTGAAACTGGGTCTCACCAAGTTGCAGAGGGCGTCACTAAGTAGCTGAGACTGGCCGTGAACCCGGATCCTCTGGTCTCAGCCTCCCAAGTACTGGGATTACAAGCATGCACCACCACGCCCAGCTTATGTATCGTCTTTAATATTCTTGCTAATACTCAGTTTCTGGTTTTGTTTACATTTATTTTTTCCTGAAGTACCATAATGGTTTTTGAAGACTTTCTCAATTAAAATTCCAATTTATTTTTCAGTCTTTTATTTTACAAAAACTAAAGAATGACCTTGGATTGTGTATAAAGTAAATCATAATAGATTGTAACCAGAATGATTACTTACGTTTTTTTTTTATGGTACTTTATAGTTATTTCATAGAAGAATTCTTTCATGTGGCCTTTTATTATAAACTCTGTTTAATAGAAAATGAGCCAGGTGTGGTGGCGCATGCTTGTAATCCTAGTACTTGGGAGGCTGAGACAGGAGGATCCAGGTTCGCAGCCAGCCTCAGCTACTTAGTGCTCTCTGCAACTTAGTGAGACCCCGTTTCAAAATAAAGAGTAAAAAATAGGGCTGGGAGTGTAGCTTGGAGGTAGAATGCCCCTGAGTTCAAGCCCCAGTAACGAACACACACACACACACTTTAAAAATCTACTAGAGCCAGGCGTGTAGCTTGGCGGTAGAATGCCCCTGAGTTCAATCCCCATTAACGAATACACACACACACACACACACACACACACACACACACTTTAAAAATCTAGTAGAGCCGGGCATGGTGGCCCATGCTTATAATCCCAGTACTTGGGAGGCTGAGACAGGAGGATCTAGGTTCACAGCCAGCCTCAGCTATTTAGTGAGGCTCTCTGCAACTTAGTGAGACCCCATTTCAAAATAAAGAATAAAAAATAGGGCTGGGGGTGTAGCTCGGAGGTAGAATAAAAAGGTACCGCATTAAAAAAAAAAAGAAAGTTACACAATTTGAGTGGCGAAATCTAGGGTCATGCAAGTAAGCGAGTTCTCACAGTTCTCTTGATGTATCATGCTGTTAGGTTAGCATGCAATGATTTCTTTTTTCTTTCTTTCTTTTTTGCAATACTGGGGTTTGAACCCAGGACTTCTCTACCACTGAGCTACATCCTCAGCCCTTTTTATTTTTATTTTTATTTTGAGACAGTGTCTCACTGAGTTGCAGAGGCTGTCCTTGAACTTGTGATTTTCCTGCCTCTCCTGAGTCACTAGGATTATCTATGTGTGCCACCCAGTCACCCCAGAGCAGTGGTAGTTTCTGAGATATTAGTTAAGCTGGACAGTATAATCATAGTTTGTTTAAATGTGAATAAATATAGTTAGTGAATAGCCAATTCCTTATACCTATTCTGTATATCTCTTTACAGGATCTTGTTTCTCTGTGTAATTTCCATAACTATGATAATTTGAGACACTTTGCAAAAAAACTTGATCCTCGAAGAGAAGGTGGTGATCAAAGGGTAAGCCAGATTCTTTCTTAGATCATCCTATAGTATTCTTTTAAAGTGAGGAAAAAATGAGGTTTGTCTGTTTAATACTTAAGTTTGTTAGTGGTCTCATGAGTCTGTGCCAATCAAAAATGAGTGTAAACAAATTGTTGACATTTTTATCTGGGATCACCAGTACAAAGATATTAAATATTGCATTATTATTGAAGTTGGAAATAGCCTAAGTTCAGGGGCCAGTTTTCTGCTATTTTAAGGAAAATATGTAGAATTGATTTGGTTAAAAAAAGACCTTGGAAGGTGCTACATGCTATAAATCTAATTTTTAAAAAAGCCTTGTTTTTACTCCTAATATTTGTCAGTTAGTTCTAAATTGGAGTTTATTCCAATTCCTTGCCTACTTTGTGGATGCATATGTAAATGGAAAGGTATTACAATATTAGTGAGAGACCTGATGAAGACTCATAAGTTTTATAGGCCACTGAGAATGAAATATTTTTCTAGGATGAGTGTTTAATGCAATATTCCTCATACCCTTAAAGTCCTATTTATATATAGATTTTCGTTGGTCCAAAGGACTTATGTTGAGAATTTTAATTCAGTACCTTTGCATACCACATGAAAAATATTTATAGTAAAATTACCTATTAGACTATGAAGGTCTTATAAGCAGTAAATAATTTTGATACATACTGAATAAATATTTGTTAGTGACAAATTAAATTTTTGTTAGTTCGGACCAAAGTAACTTCTGATAACATATGAGAATTATGCAAAGCCAGTGGAATAGAAACTTTCATGGGAGTCAGCATGAGTAACATGAAGTAAAATGTCAGATGGTGGCGGGTGAAAATGTTAACAGATTTTAATAACGTTCATTGAAAAATACCATTTTATAGCTTGGACCTTTCTTCACTCAAGTGCACTAATAAATTATGTATGTTGCTTGAACAACTAGCATTCCTTTGGACCATTGGACTATGAAAGTCTCCAACAAGAACTTGCTTTAAAAGAGACAGTATGGAAAAAAGTGTCACCTGAGTCAAATGAGGACATCTCTACAACTGTAGTATATAGAATGGAGAGTCTGGGAGAGAAAAGCTAAAGACATGAGTTCTAGTTTCAGAATGTTTCTTTAACCTTTCAAATATCTTTTTTTTTTTTTTTTGCGAACTATAAGTATTTATTGAGTTTTTTGTGTTCTCAACCTTGGGTGCTGGAGCCATAAAGCTTTTTCTTTTTTTTTTTTTTGCTTGTAATCTTTGTATAAAGATAATAGATTTAAAAGTTGGATCTGTTGGTCTTTAAAAGAGTATTTACAAGTAAATAAAGCAAATTTGCTTTATTTTTTAAGAAATACACAAGGAAATTTTTTTAATTCCTCATTTAATTAAACGTCTATGTACATACTCAGATAATCCTATTAAAGTGTCATTTCTTAGTTCTCAAAACAACAAATTTAATTAATAAGTTGTTGCATTTTTTTTCTTTTCTAGTTTTAAAACTGACATGAAGTTGATAGTGGCAGTAGAAAGTACTTCTATGCTAAATACAGAACTGAAAGCAAAATAATGAATCCCAAATTATTTTATTTAAAAGAACAGTTAATTATAAAATTAACTTATGTTTACATACATGTCATTTTCAGTGAGATTGGCTGTAAACTCCTAAAAATTCATTTTAAATTTTATCAATCACTTTATATTTACTTGTTTCTTTTCTTTGCAACTCCTGTGTTCTGTCCGACTATTCTGTACAGGAGTGTCTTACTGAAACCTTCCAGCCAAAGAATTTCCGATGTAATGGTTAGTTACTCAGAAGGAGAGACAGTATGTGTCTTCAATATGAATTTTATTTTCATATTATCCCCATAATTTTTTCTGTCATATTTAAGTATGAATGGCAATTTTTATTTTTAGCTTTTAATAATTTTATTATTCTAATAATTTCATAAATACGAATGAATATTTCTTTTGTGACAAATTATAACATCTCAAAGTTTGTTCTAGTTGAACTCTTAGAGTACTTAGGAAATAAATTTAGTCTGAAGGTAGTAAGTTTAATACTAAAATATCTTTCAGATCTGAATCCTTTTGTTCGGTTATAGAAATGCAATATTGAGAATCAAACTTGTTTTTAGGTTCTACAAAACCAGATTTCAAATCATTATGTCCAGTATTTTTAAAGTCTGTCTTGGCAAAGTGATTGTAAAGTTCATAGGACCTATTCACATTTCTTCCTTCTTCCATATACCTCTCTTTTTCCCTACAGTTTTTTGTTTTAATTCATTTTTAAATTTGTACATTTGTGGGGGAAGGGCTTGAGAACCTTTATGGTTTCTTAAAATGATGGCATATATGTGGCAGGGCAAAGTTGTAAAAGTAAATATAGTGCAGCAAAAAGATTTCACTGAATCATTTAGATACCTAGTGCAAAAATATAGCTGTAGAAAATCTTGGTCATATGATGTCTTGAGTTTGGGAACTATGATACTAGGAAAAGAAGCTCCCCCCAGAGGTGCTGGTCACAAGCCTTTTGGGCTAATTTAAGTATTGAATTTAAATATTTCAGTAATTATAGGTGAAGTTTACGAGGCTTTTACCAATGATTTCATGGTTACTTGAATGTTGAGATGCATACTCTACGTGGATGCTTCTTAAGACCTTGCCACCATTGAGTCCACGGACAGTGTCAAATTTTTGTTAGTTCACCAGGGCTATTTGTGTTCTGGTAACTAAATGTCTTCATTGGAAAAAAGCCTTTGTTTTTTCCTCTATGCTCTAACTTAGTACATTTTCCTATTTCTTTCAGAGATTGGTTTTGCTTTATAAAATAAAGATTGGGTTTATATTGTATGCATATTTGTATAGATTTCAAAATTAAATTAATTTGTGGCACTTCCTATAATGTCAGTAAGGCCTAAATATATACTTAAAAATGAAGTAGAGTTATCTAAGCTACTGTATTCGGAGAATATTTTTAAGAACAAACATCCAGGAGTTTTTATAGAAAGGTATAAATGGAAGAAGAGATGAGATACTGTGAATAGGCCCTCAAACTTAAAAAAAAGAAAACTTTGCCAGTTAATTTTAAGTACATATTTTGACTCCTTCAGTATTCTTAATACCTTTTCAAATAAAGTTCTTGAAAAGTACCCAGTATTGTTGGGTTTAATGTTTCATGCCATTACTGATTCTTGATATTCAAGCATTTACAAGATAGCATATTTGTTTTTCTTTTTTTCTTCCTTTCTTTCTTTTTTTTTGCATCATTAACATTTCATTTGAAATGCATATTCTTCCTGAAATACTTTGTTTTTAGCATAAATGTTGTGCATTTTATCTTAGTGTTTGGATTAAAACATTTGTGTTGTTTAGCTTTCTTTCATTTGCTTTGTATATATAATAATGTACCTTTATTTTCCAGTATGCCTCCTTTTTGTATTATACAATAAATTTATTTTAAGCTGATTTTATTGTTTTTTTTTAATGCAACCCTAACATTTTAAGTATATCAAACAGTTGGGATTTTAACTTAGGCAAATATTATCCTGTATGATGCTATTATTTAAAATGTTTACTATTCCAAGGTTGCCTTGAAGTGAAACTAGAAAGCCTCAGAAGGGAGAAGGGATTCATTTTTTTTTCTTAATGCAGTATAGTGTTGGTGAATTTTTAGGGGGGAGGATGTTTCCTATTGGTTGTTCTAGAATTATATGAATAAAGACCTTTCTCCCAGTTTTTTTCTCCTACTTGATAACTTAAAAAAAAAGCCATATTTGAAGGTTCTTCCTGCTTTCTGAGGAAGAATATAATTGATGTTAAGTATGTTACTCTCATTTTGTCTGTAGATGCCTAAAGAGTCGGAAAAACGCTGCTAAATCAAATGAAGAGTATCACTGTATTGCTAATATAAAAATTCACCTTAACTGCTTTCTTAAGGGATTTAATTTTCAGAAGGAACTTTGGAATATTTCCAAAACATGGTCCAAATTATAGAGACTGAATATATATCGTAGGTCATATATAGTACTTTTACATTTCTCTGTTTGGTTAAATCTTCCATTCACATTCTAGGGATTTCCCAGATGTATTGTAGAAGTTTTAAAACTTTAAAAGGGAAATGCTCTTCCTTACATTAGTTTGTACTAATATATGGGATTTTTCACAAATTTCTTTTAGCACTAGCTAATAAAGAGTTTGAGTATGAATATATTCAATGTATGTAACAGTTCATGATCACTTGCTTTTAAAGATAGGGTTTTTTTCCCCATTTGAAGCAAAGGGAAAACAGACTCAAAATGCTTAGTGATCTTGATCTAGTATAGTATTTCATAGGCATGTATGTGTGTGGAAAGAACTGCTGACATATGCTGATAATTTACATATAAAGTGTGTATGTGTATGTGTTTTATACTTACCTCATCTGCCTGTTTCAATCTATTTATATTCTGAAGATGATCAGCAGTTCTTTCCATATAGTATATCATGTATAAATGGCTCCTTGATGTACTGTATTCCTACGGCAGGTTTTGTCATAAAAGAACTTTTAAAATTTTTGATGTCCTCAAATTTTTAAAATATAGCATATTCTACATCTTGAACTTGACTTTGAGTTTTTTGGTTTCTGTTCTTGGTGTTCCCATTCACTACCAGCACTGTCAGGGTAAGAGAGTACCTAACAATATGAGAGAACTCTGAGAAAGGAAAAGCAGGAGCATCTGATTTTGTGTGGAGCACTTCCCAACATTTATTATGAAGAAGGATTATATTAAGTGTAAAATAGGTAATATACCTTTCAGGTTCAACAGTTTACTTTTATGGAGCAATTTAATTAGTTCACTGTACACAATTTTTAGTTTTAAAAATCTGCTTTAATATTCATTTATAAAAATGAATTTTGATTTTTTTCCTCCTAGATGGCCTTAAAAAATGCCCGAATGCATTTTTAAAAAGATTTATGATCGAGCCGGGCGTGGTGGCGCACGCTTGTAATCCCAGTACTTTGGGAGGCGGAGACCGGAGGATCCGAGTTCGCGGCCAGCCTCAGCTCTCTCTCTCTCTCCCTGTGTCTGTCTGTCTGTCTGTCTGTCTCTCTCTCTCTCTCTCTCTACTTAGTGAGGCCCTCCGCAACTTCGTGAGACCCGGTTTCAAAATAAAATATAAAAAATAGGGCCGGGGGCGTAGCGCAGAGGTAGAACGCCCCTGCGTTCAATCCCCGGTACCGCAAAAAAAAAAAAGATTTATGATCAGTCCATTTAACAAGTGATTTCTTCCCAATTCCTTCTGTACCATTTTAGATTAAATGTTGTATTTGCGGGGCTGGGCGTGGTGGCGCACGGTTGTAATCCCAGTACCTTGGGAGGCGGAGACCGGAGGATCTGGGTTTGTGGCCAGCCTCAGCTCTCGTTCTCTCTCTCTCTCTCTCTCTCTCTCTCCCTGTCTCTCTCTCTCTACTTAGTGAGGCCCTCCGCGACTTTGTGAGACCCAGTTTCAAAATAAAGTATAAACAATAGGGCTGGGGGTATAGCGCAGAGGTAGAACGCCCCTGGGTTCAGTCCCCAATACTGCAAAAAAAAAAAATGTTGTATTTGCATTGTGTGTAATAAATCCAAAATTAAATGTTGGAGATGCAGTATAAATGGAAGTTTATTACCATGCATTATGGCCTACATTCTATTTTCATTTAGATTTATTTAGAATGGACTTCACATTACTCAGTACCTTCTCTGTCATGGTGGCCCAGGCCAAAATTATATATAATATAGTTAAAATGTTTGTTTCTTAAGTTGCTTAGAAATGGAATAACTATAATTGGATTGGGAGAGGTTCTTTTATTCCCCTCCCAACCATATAGTTTGTTAATGTGAATATAATAAAAGGCACCATTTCTTGAAGAGATTTGGAAAACTGTCATAAGAGCATCTTTAGCAAAATCTATCCAGTGCAAAACAGAACTGGCAAAACTAGATGTTTCTTAGAATTCTTAATTTCTTAAATAGTAATAGAAAAGGTACTTATATTTATTTATTTATTTTTGGCAGTACCGGGGATTGAACCCAGGGACATTCTACCTTCGAGCTACACCCCCAGCCCTATTTTTTAGTTTTTATTTTGAAACAGGATCTCGCTAAGTTGCAGAGGGCCTCACTAAGTAGCTGAGACTGGCTGCGAACCCAGATCCTTCGGTCTCAGCCTCCCAAGTACTGGGATTACAAGTGTGTGCCACCATGCCTAGCTGAAAAGTACTTATTTCTAAAACAGAAAGGCTGATCATAAATCTTCAAGTGATTTTGTTACTATTGTCTTTAAACTTTTTTTGTATTTATATTTTGTGAGCATATAAAAGGAAGGAAATTTAAGATTGACTTTGTTTACCATTTGTTTTGTAGATTTATTTCTTTTTAGTAATTTTTATGTTTTATGGCTAATAGAGATTTTTAAAATACTGTATGCCATATATATAAGCCTATTTTTTTTATTAAAACATTTGCAATAACTTCCTAATCCATTAATCTTTAAGATGAATAGGATAGTAATTAGTATTAAGGTGCATTGCTTTTTTGGAGATGTCTATGGCATTTTTGTATAAATTACATTCAACAGTAAATTATAAAGCACTTATTATTAGAAAACTATCATACATTGCTTAAATTTTTTAACAGTTACTGTTTTACCCTTAAAAAGATCATTAGAGGACTGGGGGTATAAACTAACTTGTAGAGCATGTGCCTAGCATGCTGGAGGCCTTGGATTCCATACCCAACACCAGAAACAAACCCAACAACAGGAAGGGAGGGAGGGAGGAAGGAAGGGAGGCAAATACTAGAACAGGTGACCTCATGCTTACTACTTCTGACAGTTGATCTTATAACTGTTATTCAACTTTTAATTCTAAATCTCATTACATACAAAATATTTTTGTTAAAATTTTGTAGACCAGATCTCAGTGGCAAGAACAATTTTGTATCCTTATTTTATTTTATTTTTTTTTTTTTTGCGGTACTGGGGATTGAACCCAGAGGCATTCTACCTACGAGCTATACCCCCAGCCCTATTTTTTATTCTTTATTTTGGTTCAGAGGCCTCACTAAGAAGCTGAGGCTGGCCGCGAATCCGGATCCTCCGGTCTCAGCCTCCTAAGTACTGGGATTACAAGCATGCGTCACCATGCCCGGCCTTGTATCCTTACTTTTAAGCCAAATTTTAATATCTGAGGACATGATTTTTCTAGACATAAGTCTTTGATATTTTATCTTGCTGAAATACTGTCAATCCTAATACCTCAGGTAATTAAATCTTTTTGGAAGGAAAAATTCTTTTTTTTTTTTGTGGTACCGGGGATTGAACCCAGGGGCATTCTACCTCCGAGCTACACCCCCAGCCCTATTTTTTATTCTTTATTTTGAGACAAGGTCTCATAAGTCGCTGAGGGCCTCACTAAGCTGAAGCTGACTGCGAACCTGCCATATTCCTATCTTAGCCTCACAAGTACTGGAATTACAAGTGTGTGCCGCCATGCCCAGCTAAAAAATTCTTACCTGAAATAGTTTTTAGATTTTTGTTTTCACATTGCATTTCTGGTGATTTTTGTTTATATAATGAAAACCTCCTCTGCCCCTCAATTATACTTGTAATTCTGAGCTATAATTAAAGTTTTATTTTGTAAACAGCTAAAGGAATTCTTTAGTCTTTCTTTTTTCCTGTGGTACTAGAGATTGAACCCAGGGGTATTCTACTGAACTACACCCCCAGCCCTATTTTATTTTATTTTTTAATTTTGAAACAGAGCCTTGCCAAATTGCTAAAGGCCTTGCAAAGTTGCTGAGGCTGGCCTCAAACCTGTAATCCACCTGTCTTAGCCTCCAAAATACTGAGATTATAGACATGCACCACCATGCCTGGCTTGCTTTTATTTTTTCAAACAGTTCATCCTTTCTGGATCTTTGTTCTTTGATTTACCATAATCTCCCTCTCTCTGTCTCTGTTTTAGAATCACAGAATTGAGCTTGAAAATAATCTTGAAATAGTTACCTGGTATAAACTCTCACACCATCCAATTCCTTTTTCCAGGTTTTTTTTTTATCATTTTGCCTTTTCTCTTTGCATATTTACAATTTTTTCTGTTTAATGTTAGTCTGTTACTTGTTTGAATAGACTTTGTTTTATTTTTAGCAAGAAGCATACTTGGTATTAATTTGACTCTTAGGTTTTTTGGCAGTGTGATTGTACCATCAGTATTTATTAAAATTACTTAAGAATATTTTCTGGGAAGCAGTCATATGCTGCAGTTAATAAAAACTATTCAAGTCAGAAGTGAATGTTACAATTATACAGTAGTTCTAAAAATAAACTGTGACCCTGGAACCTTTGAAAGAAAGTAACTGTAGCAGAAATGTGACTAAAAATAAATGCTGCGCCACTAGCTTTTTTAAATGAACTCTTTTGGTGTTAGATTAAATATATAAGTAAAAAGATTTTAAATAAGCAAATGGCTATTCAAGTTCTAAATAAATGTTGACTGAAGAAAAATTTTTCTTTGCGTGTTAGCTTTTCCCATACACATGCAAAATAACTAGCTACTTCTTGTTTTATTTTAGACATTTGGATCTGTAAGTGACCTCAGAACAAAGTTCCTGCTTTATTTATTTATTCTGTCTATAGTGTATATTGTCTTCAGTATCGATCTTAATTTTAAAGTTTGGAGATCTTTTTATTTATGAAGGAAAATGTTATAGTGTTTTTTAAATGCATTAATTTTTTTAAAGCCTGTGTTGACTTGTTAAATGTTACCTAAGACAAATATTGATACTCTCAAGAGTATTGGTTTCTGGGCTGGGAGTGTATCTTGGTGGTAGAGTGCATGCTTAACATGGGGTTTAATCCCCAGCACCAGAAAAAAAAATGGTTTCTTAGTTCTCAAAATCTAACTTGCCTAGTTAGCTCATCTTCCTATAGTTTATAAAAGTGAGAATCTTAACTTTTAAGAGGCTGCATCTTATTTAATGTAAATTCTGCTTCCTTTCACATGATACATACTAAAATAAGAATAATGCTGAAATACTAAGATTAATTATTCAAGTATAGCTAACTACTCCTATTTGAACCATTCCATTGCAAAATCCAAATTGAAATTTTGGTCTTTAATCTGTTAAACTTTTTTTTAGTCCTTGGTTAGAATTAATAGTTTTTATTATTTTGTATATGCCTTTCATAATCACTAAGGGGTAATAAACAAAATGTTTTTTGTAGGCACAACATAAAACTTAATCCCTAATTTTTTACCTTCTTCCATTAAGTGAGATTATTGATATTATATAATACCATGGTCTGTTTATTTCTTTCTCTTAGTGACTCAGATTTAAAGACTAACTGGAAAACTCAAAATACATCATCTTAACTTCAAGTATTTTACTTTTTTATTCTTATCATAATTCATTTTTGGCTGAAAATGAGGTAATTTAAAAAATTATATCAAAGTGAAACTCCAGTTTAATTTCTGAATCTCCATGTGGCTCATATGTTCATTTCCACGTATTTTTAGTATTGTTAACATTTGCCATTCTGGTATAATTTCTTCCTGAAAGTTTTTTTAAAAATATACATGAAATGTGAAACTACACTTCTTTTCTTCAGTATTATATAGCTTATTTATTATTTTACAGAGTCTTGAGTACATGCATCTTGGATCTAGATCTGTGCACAATTTGTAATTTAAATTAAAACGAACCAAATGATATTATTTGAGATGAGTATTTGAATTGAGATGAATATTTATACACAAAGAAATTTCATTGACACCTTGATGAAAATGCAGGACAAGTGATTTTGTTAAAATTCTATAGTGACTAATACTATTTACCTTCTTTAAACATACCAATAAAAGATTTCTGCCTTAATATTTTTTTCTACCTGAAAGAGAAATTTTCGAGAATTGTCTTGTGGGAGTAGTGCCTAACTTTTTATTTGCCTGTTTGTGAAGTTTATCAACTAAGACATACTATTTCAACAGAACTTAGAGAATGTATATTTTTTTCTTTTCCACCTGAAGGAAAACAAAGGAGAAAGGAAATAAGCTTGCTGTGCTTTTAGCTAAATAAAATCTTGAGAAGCTTTAATTTTTATTCAGTCTTGGCTGTGCAGTTTTATTTGCCATCTTACTGTATATGTCTACTACAGAACCACCGCTGCTGTGTCTTTGGTATCACTTACCTGTTGGGCTTTTTCATGTAATTGTCCACTCATTCAGGTATTAGTACATTTACCTTGTATTTGGGGGCGTTGGGTAGAGGTGGCCGTTCAGTTTGCATATTGTGTTCTGTCCTATTTGCAAAAAATACTATTGGTTGCGATAGTTAGTCACGGAAAGTTTTTTTTTTAAATTTGGGATCTTCTGCAAAAGTTTTTAGTAGATTGAAGCCCTTGGTTTACCTTGTACTTTTATGACTTACATGGCATCAGTGACTGCTGGGTGAGGTGAGTGTTTTAGGATCTGGGTGGACTATCCAGTGTAATACACTGTAGGCAGGAACTTCCGTGTCTTGTTTTCTACCTTAAAAGTCCAGGTAAAGTCTGTTCTGTTTCATGATAGCTGCTTTAATATTTTTATTTTTCAATATTTATTTATTTATTATTTTGCGATGCTGGGGATTGAACCCAGGGGCTTCTACCTCCCAGCTACACCCACAGCCCTACTTTTTATTCTTTATTTTGAAACAGGGTCTCACTGAGTTGCGGAGGGCCTCACTAAGTAGCTGAGGCTGACCGCGAACCTGCGATCCTCCTGTCTCAGCCTCCCAAGTACTGGGATTACAAGCGTGCACCACCACGCCCAACTTGCTTTAATATTTTTAAAAGATATTATTTACTAGTTCTATGACTAAAATTTTGTTTCCTCAGTCTTTGAGTAAAATTGGCTTCATGAAGAAGTACCATATTTATCATGATACTTCTCATCCATGTACAGTCTTAATCACAGGTTTAAAATGACCAAGTGTACCTAAACTTGGCAGTAATTTAAACTGGAAAAAAATGTCCCAGCCATGCTTGTTCCCTGTGCCAAAGACATTGGAAGTCTAGAATTTGTCAGACCCATATCATAGGAAGCTTAGCAGTGTACAAACTAGAGCTAATTATACAGTGATCAGTCCTCAAACTTATGGGTCTAAACCCAGGTAACCTGACAGTGACTCAAGTAACCTTATTCAGACAGTCTTCCTTGCTAATTTGGAAGATCAAAATTTTCTGTACTTTTCTCCTTTGCTTCTAAAGTCAACAATTTTAGTCAACTCTAGCAACAAGGCATGCATAGTACACCATCAGCCGAAACCCAATGACCATCAGATTTTGAATAACATGGTTTCTAGGATCATTAGTAATAACTAATTTTGATTGTGACTTGCTATATGTCCAACCATCAGTGTAATGCATATTTTGAGAATTCTTTAATCCTCCTAAAGACTATGAAGTAGGTAAATACTATGAAGAATATTTTATTACCTCTGTAGATTCTGATGGGGCATGTAACTTCCCTAAGGTCACACAGCTTTTAGGTGCATAGACAGGATTTGTGCACAGGCAGTTTTGGTTACAGGGCCCATCCCTCTTGACCTCAAACCATACTTCTTCCCATTTTAAAATGTAATGAGCAATTCGTGTATCACTTTATTAATAAAGTTGGCATATTCCATGAAAATTAAAGGGCAGTAACAATTTCAAACTGCCTTTGAAAACCACAAATTTAGGGGAAATTTCATATTTAATTTAAAAAGGTTATCCTGTGATCGTTCATTTTTCATATAACTTATTCAAGCAGTGTCTACATCACATATTGACAGTATCATATGATTTTAACATATGAATATTTATATTTCACACATAGAAAGGAAGTTGCTATCTCCCAAGATGCTCTCACTGAACATTAAGTGTGATAGGAAGTCATTGGGTAATTATCAGCAGACATGATCAACATGATCTGAAATCAGATTTATATTCTAAAGTAACCAGGTGGGACAATTAAATCCAATGTTACTTGATTGTAGAAGGCAAAAAGTCAATTCTAAATTCTACCATTAAAATCATTATTTAGCTTTGTTATAGATGTAAGTGCTTTTCATTACTTAAAAAATGTTCTTGTTCGGCCGGGCGTGGTGGCGCACGCTTGTAATCCCAGTACTTAGGGAGGCAGAGACCGGAGGATCCAGGTTCGCGGCCAGCCTCAGCTCTCTCTCTCTCCCCCCATCTCTCTCTCTACCTAGTGAGGCCCTTCGCAACTTTGTGAGACCCGGTTTCAAAATATGATCTGGAACTTTATTATCCAAGAATGAATTTATCTTTGTTCATATCTGTGGTTGTTTTTAAGACTTTTTTGGAAGCCAGCAAAACTAAAATGATTCACTGATGATGAAATTTCTAGACTTGTCTGGAGCCATTTACAGTTGTCCTTGTATATGTGTTTTGGTTTAAGGATAATGTTAAATATAAGCACAATCACAACATAGGAATATGCCATATACTGGACTGTGAAGAAACAATTCTGCTATTTAAGTATATCTAAAAAAAAACTTCTACCTATCCCAACCTCTTAGTCTGAAAAATTAGCAGTTTTATTGTTAATAAACCCACTTTACATTTTAATTGCTGTTTTTCCCCTATTGCTTTTGTAATAACTGTAGTATTTTATTAATAAGGTGATACACAGGAATGGTCAAATAGCTCATCATTCCTTTTAAGAAGTTGCTTTCCAAACTTGTATGACTATAAGAAAGTGGCCAAAGGCTGTGCTTTCTTGGTTTTCAGGTTTCTATTTCAATATTCTCAATCCCTATTTTACTTAGTTACCAAATGGTTTTGCACCCTTTCTTTTTTTTTTTTTTTTTTCGGTACCAGGGATTGAACGCAGGGGCATTCTACCTCCGCGCTATGCCCCCGCCCCTATTTTTTATACTTTATTTTGAAACCGGGTCTCACGAAGTTGCGGAGGGCCTCACTAGGGAAAGAGAGAGAGAGAGAGAGAGAGAGACGGAGAGAGCGAGAGAGCTGAGGCTGGCCGCGAACCCGGATCCTCCGGTCTCTGCCTCCCAAAGTACTGGGATTACAAGCATGCGCCACCACGCCCGGCTATTTTGCACCCTTTCTATGTAGCAGGAATTTTGCTTTCCTCTTGTGTAGTTCTCCTCTTCATTTCTGGCAGTATATAAAAGTCCCTTGCTATTGTTCAAGATTAGATCTCTCTATATATAATGAAAATGTATATAACTTTTTTTTTTGTGTGTGTGTGTGTGTGGTACCGGGGATTGAACCCAGGGACATTCTACCTCTGAGCTACATCCCCAGGCCTATTTTTTATGTCTTATTTGAAACAGGGTCTCACTAAGTTGCGGAGGGCCTCACTAAGTAGATTGGTAGGGATACCTTCATATGTGAACATAGCATTACTAGAGGTGTTTCCTTTTATACATCTACATTAGACATGAGACATAAATATACCATGTAGTTAGACGTACACAAGCATGGGTGCCAGTCTTCAGATGAAGGAAAGAGGAATGGATACAGGGGAAATAGCCAGGTATATCGTTAATGTTTGCATCTTTAAATAATAAGTGATACAAAAAAGTAAAGAGTGCTAGATCTCCAGGCGTGGTGGCGCACACTTGTAATCGCAGTACTTGGGAGGCAGAGACCGGAGGATCCAGTCAGCCTCAGCTACTTAGTGAGGCCCTCTGCAACTTAGTGAGACCCGGTTTCAAAATAAAGGATAAAAAATAGGGCCGGGGGTGTGGCTTGGAGGTAGAATGCCCCTGGGTTCAATAAAAAAAAAAGTGCTAGAAGTTTTAACAAGACCTTATTTAGTCTGGGTGGTCAGGTATAGTTGATTTTAACTGAAAAGTATTTTGGGGGGCACTGGGGATTGAACCCAGGGGCATTCTCTGAGCTACATCTCCAGCCTTATTTTATTTTTTGTTTTTGAAACAGGGTCTCACTAAATTGCAGAGGTCCTTGCTAAGTTGGTGAGGCTGGCTGTGATTCTTTGATCCTCCTATCTCAGCCTCCCAAGTGTTAGGATTACAGACGTGTGTAACCATACCCAGCTGAAAGATAGTTTTAAAGGAGTAAGAGGAAAGATAGAGTAGGATTGATAGGATAGCCTGGCTTGAAGGTCCCAGGACAGAGAGACGTTTAGCACATTTGAGGAAGGTAAGACAGCTATCAAAGAAGAGTGAGGTGAAGTAGACGCAAGAATGGCCCTGGATAAGTTAGAGATACGATCGTATTATGTAGAGTGAATGGCCTTTTTCATATTTTAATGTGCACCCAAATGTTAGGCTGTCTTAATCCAAGAGTGCATTGTAATGTGCACTGCAGGTGTTCCTGCCACAGGTGGTTCTCTGGACAGTTTGGGAAATGTTTCTACAGGGGCTTATCTGCTACATCAAGAGTTTTTTAGACTTAAAGTGCAAAGTGAAACTTGCAGGCTTTTAAGGAGAATGACATGACTTGGTTTTTAAACACTGCCTTGTGTTATTTTTCTAATATAGCAAAAGGTCTAGAGGTAGACAGTCTAGGACTAGTACCATCGGTAAGGTACACTTATCCACCAGACTCAGTGGAGGGGGTTGCGCTGGCTTCATGCCTGTCTCCTTATAGTTAAAAGTTGGCAGTTCTACCTTTAACCTCATCTAAATGGCAAAAGTGGAAGAAAGGAGAGAAAGAATGATACATAAATCAGGAAAAGGCTTGTCTAGGAACCCACCTGACACTGGCTAGACAAGTGGCAAGGGACTAGGGAAATGTTTTAAATTGTGCACATTGCTATCCCTAACAGATTTTATTAGTATGGAAGGGGTGGGGAGTGGATAATGGGTAGACAGTGTTTCAGTCAGCATTCTCACTGCTGTTACCCCAAAAACTTGATGACCACAACCTAGAGGAAGGAAAATGCATTTGCTCACAGTTTTGGAGGTTTCAGTCCATAGGCTCCGTCATGTCTGGAGCTCAGGACATGGCAATGGGAAGCAGAGGGTGAGAGACCCACCTCCTCCAGCCACACCTTACCTGTCTAGTTACCACCCAATACATCTGTTAATCCATCAGTGGGTTTATCCACAGATTAGAACCCTCATGATTCAATTATATCACCTCTGAACACTTTTGCATTCCAGTACATGAGCTTTCCAGGAAACATTCTATATCCAAACCACAACAGGCAGTAGTGATGTTGAGTAAGCAGTCAGATACGGGCCCAAAATTAGTAGACTGGTGTAAACTGGAGATGTAACTTTGTGAGTAGTCAGCATGGGGAGTGTAGTGTTTGGAGCTGTCCTGGTGTGTGAGATTGCTCAAGGAGACACAGTGTAAAGTAAGAAGAAAAGGAAACCAAAGATGGAACTCTAAGGAACTCCCATTTTAAAAGTAGGATAGAGTCAAAGGGGCTTCCACTAGAGAAAAGTAATCAGGAGAAAATCCAGAATACTGTAGTATCAGGAGTCAAGGAAAAGAGCATTTCAAGGAGTTTGGCACATTAAGCTGTATCAAACTCAAGTAAGATGAGGGGTTTCTATTTACATGATGTCCTATTTTTTCCTTTGATGTTAAAATATTTCACTTGAAAAATGAAAATAGTAAATGGTGTGGTCATTTTTTATTCAATAACCTGCTGCTCTTTCCAAAAATTGTCACTGTATTTGAGATGTAAAGGTTAGGGAACTATTAGACTAGAGTATGTTGGCTGCTGATAGAAAAGGGCCAGTGAAGCCAGGCGCACTGGCACAGGCCTGTAATCCCAACTGCGCTGGAGGCTGAGGCAGAAGGATCACAAGTTGGAGGCTAGCCCAGGCAACTCAACTCTGTTTTGGCCCCTGTCTCAAAATAGAAACCAGAAAGGGCTGGGGAAGCAGCTCAGTGGTAGAGGGCCTCTGGGTTCAATCCCTAGTAAAGTGAGGTCCCTGGAAAGAGATGGGCTCTCGGCCCATTATCTTTAGTGCAGGAAGAGCGCCTTCTCCAATTAAAGAGGACATGGAGAGGCAGAGAGTTAAGTTTTCAGGCATGGTTGGGTCCAGGGAGTTGGGTCTGTTAACTTCCATTTTCCTGAAGAATATGAAGGGAGAATGAGCTGTGGGGATGAAGGTAGACTGCAAGGTTTTAGAGCAAAAAGAAGGTGGGAAATGTTTGTTCTTGTAAAGTGGGAGAGACCACTGAAGGAAACCTGGCAGTGTTCTCAAGATACTACTGAGGTTGGTGACGATGGGTTATAGCAGGGGCAGTCTGCCTGTTCCTCTCAGTATCCTGTGACTGCATCCTGAATGTGGACTTAGGCAGATAGCAACTACAGAAGATCTGGCAAGGGATTTTAGGGTATTTACCAGAGTGATTTTGTGTGTGTGTGTGGGGGGGCACTGGGGATTGAACCCAGGGGCATTCTACCTCCGAGCTACACCCCAGCCCTATTCTATTTTATTCTTTATTTTGAAACAGTCTCACTAAGTTGCAGAGGGCCTCAATAAGTACCTGAACCTGGCCTCAAACCTGTGATCCTCCTGTCTCAGCCTCCCAAGTCCTGGGATTAAAAGCATGTGCCACCAGGCCTGGCCCAGACAGTGATTTTAACAACAGGCTTTGTAATCTACTTTATACCTTCCCTATATAGAAGATACACTATTAGGGTTTTTTTCTTCCTTTTAGAATTTGGTTCTCCTTAAACAGCATTCAACTAATAGACTGTACAAACAAATGAATTCTGTATATAACTGTACCATGCCTAACCTTACTTCACAGAATAAAATATTACCAATAAGAATTATAAATGCTAAAATAAAGCTGGGTGTGGTGGCGCATGCTTGTAATCCCAGTACTTGGGAGGCTGAGACAGGAGGATCGTAGGTTTGTGGCCAGCCTCAGCTACTTAGTGAGGCCCTCCGCAATTTAGTGAGACCCTGTTTCAAAAATAAAGAATAAAAAAATGGGGCTGGGGATGTAACTCAGGTAGAATGCCCCTGGGTTCAATCCCCAGTACCACACACACACACACACACACACACACACACACACACGCTAAAATAAAGATAGATGCTATGCAATCTCATGATAAGACCCTGAAAATGGTGCTAGAGTGATTTTATATAGAGAACAATGTAAAAATTGCACAAACACATACACATCAAACTTTATTATACTTGTGTTAATAGGGATTGAACCCAGGGGCATTCTCTTTCTGAGATATACCCCCAGCCCAGGATTATGGTATCTATTCTTTCTGGACACACTAGTGTAATGCTAACTACTTTTCATGAAGTTTGACAGATATTTGTATCTGAGAGGAAGAGACAAGAAGAGAGGGAAGGAGAACTTTGATAGTTGTCAGGGCGATGCACGTGCTCTTATGTCTGGCACATGAAAAATGCAGTTTTGTTCTTCAGAGGAATTCTTCTTGTTATTCTTCAGAGGAATAGCTGCCTTTGCACTCGCTCAAAATTCTATTTTTCTTCTATTTTCTACTTCTTAATTAGGAGTGCTGTTTTTCAGCCCACACAAAGATATTGTTAACTACTTTTATAATCAGGTATAAAAGGAGGGATGCTTATGAGTCCATTGGTATCTTTGTAGACCATTCGTTGACATTTACCTAAATAATATGAGCCACTGAGATAGGAAGTTATTTCCTGCCCATGCTGTAGCACTCGTATTTGCTTTTACTCATATTAACCCAAAACTCATATTTCATTTTTAGAGATATAAATGTGAAGAATAAAGGATAAATCTTTAACATTTTTGTATTTGTTGTGTGTGATATTGATATATGGAACTAAACTATTTTTATTCCCTTGTTTTTGTTTATATAAAACATCTTTTTAGCACCTCTATAAAATTATCTCTGATTTCCCTATAAATTGTTTCTTAGTTTCTATTTTCTGATTTCCTATGACAACTTATTTTCCTGTTGGTATTGTATTGGTGAGGAAGTTCTAGGTCTTCCTAGGAGATCTCTTGACCCAGTAGATAGGCAGTGGTTGCAAGCACCAACCCTGGCGTCAGGTAGACAGGGCCTGACTCCTCTATCTGCCACTTAGCAGCTCTGATCCCTGCCCAAAAAACTTAAATGTTCTAGCCTTCAGTTCCTATCCTCTGAACAATAACAGGGGTAGTAATACTTAACACACTTAGTTCAGTCAAGGAGAGGAGGTGCTTCAGATTAACCATTTTGTTGGAAATATGGTATAATTTAAATTTTTGTCTTCATGAGTTGTCACCTTTTTTTGGGGGGGGGTACTAGGGATTGAACCCAGGGGCATTCTACCTCCAAGCTCCACCCCTAGCCCTATTTTTTATTCTTTATTTTGAAACAGGGTCTCACTAAGTTGCGGAGGGCCTCACTAAGTAGCTGAGGCTGGCCGCGAACCTGCAATCCTCCTGTCTCAGCCTCCCAAGTACTGGGATTACAAGCGTGCGCCACCATGCCTGGCGAGTTGTCACCTTTCTTGGATATGATTAGGACTTCTTAGTTTACCAATAAGTGAAATTATTTGTGATTAATCTACTCATTGAGAAATTTTGAAATTGCATTCTTAAATAGAAGGTCTCTCCTTGAAATTTCTCTGAAGTAGAAATTCTTTCCTTTAGAGTAAAATTTACTGTTTATTTCTCTCTATTGAAATTACCACATGAGAAACTCCTGTGTTTGTGTAAAAATCTGGAAACACGGTCATGAAATTGCTGCATTGCTCTTCCCATGAATGATTGTTTCTCATCCTCTGATCTGATTACGTCCTTTGGATTAGTTTTTTCTATATATAGTATGTTAATATCCATGTCGGAATAAACCAGTGGAAAGCTTAGGAACCTGTGACCTCATACTCACAGACTGTGTAATCATAAAAGCATAATTTTGGCTTACACATCCTCTCCAACACTAAAGCTCAGTAGTAAAGGAAAGAGGAAGTATCTTTGATCACATACATATTGTTCAGGGTCTGGTTGCCCTTGTTGGCAAGGCATTTCAGTTATATATGTTGGCAACTTAAGATTTTTCTTTAGCTACACTATAATAGGTGTGTATGTTTTAACCTGACCTTAAGAAAAATATTTAAGAAAAGTCTGAAAGCTTGTTTTCATTTAAAAGCCATAAATGGCCAACTTGGAGTGAAGCTTTTAAAACAGAATTGGATCTGCAGTCGTGATGGTTTATTTAACAGATGAAGAAGAGTATCCATTCCACGACAACGGATACTGCAGTGAGCTGGAAACGAGAGCGCAGCTTACGTCAAACTAGAGGTGATAGAAGCAGGAGGATGGTTTTTCAGTTGCCTGCCCTTTATTTCCCCCTCATTAAAGTCACTTCAAATGAGCTGAATTAGTCTTTGTATGAAGACAGAAACTAATGATGAGAAACAAGGGAAACCTCAGTTTTGCAGTTGGTAGTAGAGTGAAATAAAGTAGCTGGAACAAAGTATAAAACCAATGAGCCAGTCTTTCTTTCCTCCTGTCCCTTCCTCCATTTCTCTCTCTTTCCTTCTCTCTCCTTTTCTCTCTAGTCTCCCTTCCTTCCAGTATGTACCAAAGGACCTGTATGAATTAGAGTTAAATTGCTATTTAATCTTTTGGTTTCCTTTTGTCCTTTGGATAAGAATATGAGATCTATTAAGGATTGGCATCATCAAGGTGGTGGTGTACAGGATTGAGAATTCAGATACCTGAGTTTTGACCCAGCTGTATCACTAATTCATGTTATGTGACCGAGAGCCAAGGCTCTGAATCTCAGTGGTAGTAATAAATACATTTGCCCATATATTTTACATTCAGCCTGCCTGTGTGTGTGTGTTGCTGGGGATTGAACTCATAGGCATTCTACCTCTGAGCTACACCCCCAGATCGTTTTTTTTTTTTTTAAACAGTGTATTGCTAAGTTGCTAAGAGCCTTGCTAAGTTGCTGAGGCTAGCTTCCAACCTGCAATTCTCCTGTCTCAGCCTCCCAAGTACTGGGATTACAGGCAAGCGCCACCATGCCCAGTTTATAACTGTTAACAATGTTGAAATTTTCAGGGTTATCCACTATATAAATACAATATGCTATGATTATGTAATTCTCATAATTGCTAAAGTACGGAGTTATCAGGGCATTTGGGAGGAGAAAACACAAGGCACAAAATACAACTTCTAAATAAGTCCGAAGTAAATAGGAGAGTGATAGGATTGAAGAGCTAGGAATGTCTTGTGACCTGTAAAATTGATAGATTCTCTACCTGCTTCTAGGAGTTGTGGAGTAAGTGAGATTGTGCGATGCCAAGCATGCCGGTGTGGAACGAACTCGTGTGAACTGTAACTTTCCCACTGTCGTCATGGCTTTGTACAAATAAACTAAGATAAGGCTGTCTGGTTCTGGCAGTTTCTGACAACAGATTTGATAAGGGAAATGTAGTAGTACTGGAAAAACCACAAGATGAAGGGAAAACTGTTAACATTTAATTGACTTTTTTTGTGTGTGGTACTGGGAATCCAAGCTACACCTCAGCCCTCTTTTAATTTTTTGTTGTTTTGTAACAGGGTCTCACTAGGTTGTTGAGTCTTGCTAAATTGCTGAATTTGTCCTCAAGCCTATGATCCTCCTGTCTCAGCCTCCCTAGTACTGGGATTACAGGCATGACACCATGCCCAGCTAATTTACAAATTTTTAATAGCTACCTACCCAAGTGGTGTTTCTACTGCAGGAGGCATGCATCTAACATCAGAGCCCTTCATTTATGGAGGCTTCTGTGGCTGCTGCGTATAGTCTGTTTCTTTGTTATTGAGGAATGATTCATCGTGAATGATTCATCAAAGCACAGGTTTCATGCCACTGGCGGTTACCATTAACCCATTATTTTCTGGACCTTGGCTTTCTTGACAGGTTATTTATTTATATTTATTTTGCGGTACTGGGGATTGAACCCAGGGGCATTCTACCTCCGAGCTACACCCCCATTCCTATTTTTTATTCTTTATTTTGAAATGGCCTCATTAAGTAGCTGAGGCTGGCCATGAACCTGTGATCCTCCTGTCTTGGCCTCCCAAGTACTGGGATTACAAGCGTGCACCACCATGCCTGGCTTTTGACAGGTGTTTTAAAATTAACACGACTCAAGTAGCCAGTGGGGCGTCTGGGGAATGGAAAGTTAGCATACCCACATTTTTTGCAGTTGTCCTGGAGGTGGAGGAGTGATTTTCTAGAGTGCTCCCTTCTGCAGGCTGTGTGCTGTGGTCCCAATTCCAGAGGGTGTGCCAGATTAGTGGAGAATATTTCTGGACCTCATTTAACCAGGAAATGGACTGTCCTTAAATGAACCAGCCCTCCATCTGTGGTCTCGAAACTGCTAAGCCAGTTTCATTTTCTTCCTCGGCATTCCACCATTGCTCATTTCTTGATTTATGCAAACTTAAACTCTAAGTGGCTACTCGTTGGACTGAAGAGGCCTTCGTGGTCCTTTTAAATGGTGCCTGTCTGGGCTTGTGCTGCCTCCTGGTGCTCGCCTGGCTTGGAGGGAGCCACAACACTTAGTGTCAAACTCCTATCTTCTGGTTTGGACTAAATTCAGCCCTGATGCCAGCCTTTTATTTTCATGGGGAAAATAAACTTCCATGTTACTTTTGAGTAATTTTTATTAAGGCAAGCTAATGCCCCCATCTGTCACAAGGCTTTTGCTCATTAAAGGTTTCTCCTTTATTCTCATTTTGTATTTATCTATGAGCTGAAACATGCTTGAGAATAAAGTGTTAGTATACTCAGAATAAACTGATTATATTATAAAATCAGCCCTTCATGGGCCTTATTAATAAGAAGTTTCCTTAGAGAGTATTAAAAATATTGAATAAGTGACTAATAGAAACTATGAAATATATCTTTAAAGTAGCTTGTTCTAAATTCAGAATTTTAAAAGGAACATAGTTCATGTGTACAGTCACTGAAACACGAGGATTTATTGCTTAGCAACACAAATATATTTTAAAGAATCAGAAACCGGGTGTGGTAGTGCATGCCTCTCATCCCAATACATGGGCTAAGAGGAGGATCACAGATTTGAGACCAGCCTCAGCATGCTAGTGAGACCCTCAGCAAGTTAGTGAGACCCTATTTTAAAATACAAAGGGCTGAGAGTGTAGCTCAGAGGTAGAATGCCCCTGGGTTCAAAGGAAGAAAGAAAGGGAGGGAGGGAGGGAAAGAAAGAAAAAAGGAAGTGGGGCAGATAATATACACAAGTAAATATACCTTGTGGCCATTTGTGATGGTTTCATAGTGAGGCGAATGTAGGTGGAGATTACTTATTTTTAATTAACATTAGTTATCCAAATTAATGAGTTTCACTGTGACATTTCTATACATACATATATTGTGTATTGATATATGCCCTCCCCTCCCTCTCTTTTCCTTGGCTCCCTTCCCAGTCTGTAATAGTTCCTCTTCTACTTTCAGGTCTTTTTTTTTTTTTTAGTTTTCACATATGAGAGAAACATGAGATTCTTGTCTTCCTGTGCTTGACCTACTTCCCTTAGCATGATTATGTCCAGTTCCATCCTTTTTCCTGCAAATGATAGGATTTCATTCTTCTTTATGGCTGAATAATACCCCATTGTGTATATATACCATATTTTCTGTATTCATTCATCTTTTGCGGGCACCTGGGCTCATTCTGTATCTTGGCTATTGTGAATAGTGCCACAATAAACATGGGCACACAGGTGCCTCTTTTGTATGCTGACTTCATTTCCTGTGGATTATATACCCAGGAGTAGTGTAGCTAGATCATATGGGTAGTTTTATTTTTAGTGTTTTGAGGAACTCCTATAGTTTCCCACATTGGCTATACTAGCTTACATTACCAGCGGAGATTGCCTCTGATTTAAGAAATGGGTGTAAATGGGTAGAGAAATCATGCTTTCAGGGAATAGTATGCACTGTGGCTTAAGTGGAGCAGAAGCTATATTCACGGTTGTGGGGGGGGGCATTTAATTGATGATTCTCCCTGGCACTTGCTGTCACATGCACCATGTGGCAACTGGCAACAAAGTCTGTGGATGATGAATGTTGGGACAATTTGGTCTGGGGAGGTGTGACAGCAAGAAGGGGAATTTGAAGCTAATCTTTGGAATCTGGGTGTTCTCAAAGGGGGAGAAGAACAGAGACACCAAGCCAAAACAAGGGCAGTAAGACCAAGTGTGCTCTATCAAGGTTGAGAGAGAAAAATTTATTAGCCAGACTGAAGAACCTTGGAGGCAAGGCTAAAGAATTTACATTTTATCCCAGATGATTTGAGAGTTTCTTGACAATTCCCTACTTGGAAGCCTTCAGTGATCAAAGCAATGTTTGAGAAGATGATTAGAAGTCTGTAGAAAGGTTTTGGAGGGTGGAAGGACTAAAGGAGAGGCACCAGGTAGAAGGACTGAATAAATCTGGTAACAACACAAGATGTAAAAGTTAATGGAAGTGGAGGAATTAATAATAATTACAGAGCCGGGCGTGGTGGCGCACCCTTGTAATCCCAGTACTTGGGAGGCTGAGACAGGAGGATCACAGGTTTGAGGACAGTCTCAGCAAGTAGTGAGACTCATCAACCTAGTGAGACCCTGTTTCCAAATAAAAATAAAATAGGTCTAGGGAATGTAGCTTGGAGGTAGAATGCTCCTGAGTTAAATCCCCAGTACCCCTTCCCCAGTACCCCTTACATACACACACGCGCGCACACACACACACACACACACACACACACACACCACAATTACAGTTTAATACCTAAAAGGTGGTAACAGCTTGGTTATCTGATGCTTTGGGAAAGAATATTCATTTAGCTCATCCACAGATATTTAATGGTCACCTATTATATGTGATAGGCACTGGGCTTACAGCAGGGAAGGAGAAGATAAAGGGTCTCTGCCCTCATGGAGTTTATATTTAATGGTGAGAGAGAGAGAGAAGAGGAAGTAATGATCACTGCCCTGAAGAGGAAAACAAGGCAAGGGATAATAAGAGTGATGAGAAGGGGGTGTTTCAGAGTCTGCGGGACATTTGAGTGAAGGGAGGGAGGGCGCCTCCTCGCCGCCTGGGGAATACCTGGCCTCTTCCCTGGCAGCAAGTGGGAGCTCTGAGCACCTGAAGACCCACAAGAACTGGCAGAGTGGGGCTGCTCGGGGGGCGTGGTGGGGAACAGGACGTGCAGTGTATCCGGGGAGTAGAGCAGTTAGGGTCCTGCAGGCCATGGCAGAGTTTGACTTTTACTCTAGGTGTGATGGAAAGTCACCGGGAGTGCCTTGAGGATTTAAAGCTCCTGCAGTAGCAGAGTGAAGTAGGGGGAATGGTTAGCAGGCTATCCTAGTCCTCCAGGTGAGATGAGGTTGGGGCTCAAACAAGCCCAGAGCAAGTGATAGAAGTGGGGAAGTTTGGGACTGTGAACATGAGCTGGATGCGGGTTTCAAGGAATGCTCTCCGTCTGTGTGGTGCGTGGGTGTGGATTAGTAATTCTGCTCTGGGCAGAGGCAGATGCTCTGGGATGCTCTCCGAGTCTTTGAGTGAAGAAGGCTCCCTTCCTCCCTAAGACACCTTGGCAGAGAGAGCCTGGGCTGGGGACTCCTTCTTGACTGTCTGAGCATCTGTGTAGAAGACTCAATCTGTACAAGCCAATGCAGCAGCCCTGGGCGACTCCCGAGGTTTTAGAATGAGCAACTGCATGAATGGTAGTGTCATCTCAAAATGGGAGTGCTGGCAGAGCTGACTGCAAGCCGGGGAGGGAAAGCAAATCAGGCCCTGTTTTGGACATCCTTCTGGGATAGCTGTCAAGAGTCCTGGAGACAATGTGGAGTAGGCAGATAGAGGCAGACTTGTGGAGCCACCCTGGGCAGCTGTCAGTGCTGCTGCTTTTGAGTTTGAAGTGTTAGTGTGACAATCAAGTAGAGCTGCAGAGTTGGAGTTTAGGAACAATTGTAATCCCAGTACTTGGGAGGCCAAGACAGGAGGATCGCAGGTTGAGGACAGCCTAAGCGACTTAGCGAGACCAGTTTAAAAAAAAAATAGTGCTGGTGGTGTAGCTCAGAGGGAGAATGCCCTAGGTTCAGTCCCCAGTACAAAATAAATAAAAATAAATAAATAAATATCTAGATTGGGAAGTCATTTTGCTCGAGGAACATATGAAACCTTTGAGTGACGTTACGTTGAAAAGTCAGAAGGAGACTGCCTTTGGAGTATTATTAGGAGCAGGAGGTGGGTATGAATCTGTGAGGCAGCCAGCAGGAGGGAGGCCAGGGGGTGCAGCCTGTGAGAAGACAGCCTTGAGGGGAGTTGGGAGACCAGAGGAATCGACTTAGGAGGGCTGCTGCAGCTTTTGAAAGCGCTGTTCAGAGGTGACAGTGAAGGGTGAAGGTAATTTTCAGGGAATTAAAAATATAAAAAATTTTCTGAGAATATGCACTGAAAGTGGGGGTGGGGGAAACAATAGGGTCCAAGTGTTGGTTTTTCAAAATGCAGTGAATTAAAGGGAGACAGATGTAAGGGAACCAGTAAAGGAGGGAAGATGCTAGAAAAGCTGATGGGTGAGGAAGAACAGTGAGGGGATTGGACGATGATGTGTGAAGGAAGAGAAAGACATGATCTCAGACATGAGGAAGGGTAGATACCTTTTGCTTTTGAGGCATGGAGGGGAGGAAGAGAGAATGGTATTAGAAACCAGTATTGTGCGTAAGAGTTGGGGGAGAAACGAGAACAATTTTTCAATAAAGTTGTAGTCAGGATCATCAGTCTGTTTTAGGAGTGGCCACTGGTATTAAAAGCCAGAAGAAGCTGGGAGTAGTTGTGGCGCATACCTGTAATCCCAGTACTTAGGAGGCTGAGACAGGAGGTTCACAGGTTCAAGGCCAGCCGTAGCAACTTAGCAAGACCTTGTCTTAAAAAAAAATGGGCTGGGGGTGAATCTCAGAGGTAAAACACCCCTGGGTTTAATCCAGCAACACACACACACACACACACACACACACACACACACACACACCCTGAAGAAAGTATGAAGGAAACTAATGAGAAAAAAATATCATCAAGCAGTGATGACTGAGAGATCAGTAGGAAATAGGAATAATCTCTCGAGCTAATCAGTTTTCTGTGGCCCAAGAGCACAAAGAGAATTTAAGGGAATTTAGAAAAAGGAGTTAGAACTAAAAAAGACGCTATAGCAGTTCATCACCTGAAAAGCATGTCCAAGTCACCTGGAGACAGAAAAGACTATGTCTGTGTTTACCTTTTTCCCCTAAAACATATCACTTTGAGGTGTAGAAGTTGGATGAGTAGAAATGAGAGGAGATGCTTATAGTTTTAGAACATTCCGGAGGCAACTCTTTCTCCCACCCCCATCGGGAACACTCTTCTGGACTGTTAAGCATCCACTCCAGGGTACAGGCTGGGCAGGAAGGAAGCTAGTGGACTGAAGGGGTGGGAGAAAGATGTGTGTGTGTGTGTGTGTGTATGTGAACACTAATAGCAGCAGTGTTATTTGGGTGGTTCATAGTTCAGCTAGTCAGGTTCCAGTAACTGCACAACTCTTACAGAGCCTCTCACATGCTCACGAATCTCCAAGAAGGGGGTTTAATTTGTGTGTGTGTGTGTGTTTGGTACTGGAGATTCAACTCAGGGGCATTCTACCTCTGAGCTACACCCACAGCCCCATTTTATTATTTGTTGTTGTTATTATTTTATTTTGAAACAGGGTCTAAGTTGCTGAGAGCCTTGCTAAGTTGCTGAGGCTGGCCTGGTACCTGCGATCCTTCTGTCTCGGCCTCCCAAGCATTGGGATTATAGGCGTGTGCCACCATGCCCAGCCGAATTTAATATTTTTAAGAACATATCCAACCATAGGACCCTTATTTTCATGGAGCATCTTGTGGACTAATTTCTACAAAACACACTTTGAAAATACTGAACTGGAGAAGTCCAGCAGTGGTCAGTTCCAGTTAGTGTTGATACTTCACAGGTTTTAGGGACAGAAAGCCACTTGTGAAGGGAGAATGTGTCCAGTGCCAGGCCTGTGGCTTTGTTTGTGGGGAGCTGGGTTACTTTCCATCCCTCCAATTGAATTAGTTTTCTACCATCGAGTCCAGCCTCAGTTGGGTCATCAATTTAAATGTTGAGGTTGCACATGAATATTAATAAAATATCAAAAACATCTAAAAAAATTAAAAAAAATGTTGAGGTTGCAAAGTATGATAAAAATTTGAGTATTTATTAAGTACTTAAAATACTGTATGATTGATGGTATAGTTTGTGTTGTGTGTGTGCGCGCACATGCTACTGGGAATGGAACCCAGGGGCATTCTAATTCTGAGCTACAACCCCAGCCCTATTATTTTTTATTTTTGAAACAGGGTCTCACTAAGTTGCTGAGGGCCTCCTTAAGTTGCTGACGCTGTCTCACCCTCCCATGAATGCAGACCAAAATCAAATGACCTTTAGGATAACTAGCCTTTCTCTTTTAACGGTAAGAGCAAGAAAGTGGATAACTCGCCGGGTGTGGTGGCACACGCTTGTAATCCCAGTACTTTGGGAGGCAGAGACCAGAGGATCCGGGTTCGCGGCCAGCCTCAGCTCTCTCTCTCTCTCTCTCTCTCTGTCTCTCTCTCTACCTAGTGAGGCCCTCCGCAACTTCGTGAGACCCGGTTTCAAAATAACGTATAAAAAATAGGGCCGGGGGTGTA
>PVJS01017688.1:0-35845 GCA_004027185.1 Glis glis
AGGCTGGCCGCGAACCCGGATCCTCCGGTCTCTGCCTCCCAAAGTACTGGGATTACAAGTGTGCGCCACCATGCCCGGCTTCCTTTTATATATTAGTAAATAATCCTCTAAAACATGTTTTGAAAAATGAAAACTATTCCATTTTACAATATACCATAATTTACCTACTAATTTCCTCTGGTAGATATTTAGATTATTTCAGTATTATTTTTAGCAACTATAGACAACTCTACAATGATATTCTTGTACTTGCCATGTTAGATGTCTGATAATTTTTTCTTAGATCAAATTCCTTGCAGTAGAATTGCTGACTCAAAAGGAATTTGTGTCTATATTACTTTATATGTAAAGCAAATGTCTTCCAGAAATGTCACACTGTTTTATCAGCCCATCAGCAGTAAGTATTAACATTTTAAAAATCCTTATCAATTTATTTATACCAGTTGCGCTAACTGGGTTTCCTCAACTGTAAAATATAGTCTAGGTATTGAGTTATTGTAAAGATTAAATATATTCCTAGTATGTGCCTATCATAAATGAAATATATAGTAAATTTTATTTGTAAAATGATAAATTATTATCTGAGTGTGGTGGTGCACACCTGTAATCCCAGTACTTGGGAGGCTGAGACAGGAGGATCACAGGTTTGAGGACAGCCTCAGCAAGTAGTAAGACACTCCTCAACCTAGGGAGACCTTGTTTCAAAATTAAAAAAAAAATAAGAAGAAATAGGGCTCTGAGGGTGTAGCTCAGAAATTGAATGCCCCTGGATTCGATCCCCAGTACCATGGGAAAAAAATGATAAATTATTTTTTAAAAAAGAACAGCACACTGTTTCAGAGTTGTTGTAAAGGTTAAATGAGACAATATATGTATAAATACAGAGAAGAGTTATCTAACTAGTATATACATGTTAAATAAGAATATTCTCTCTCCTTTTAATCCAGGTCTCTTGAATGCATGAGTAATGTAAACCTGCAAGTGCACAGGCACCACTAACAAATCATGTGGACGACACCTGAGCTTCAGGCGGGTGGCATGATTCGAAGAAGATCAAACAGACCAACAAAAGATTGGCCTCAGGAATTAACTTCCCCTGGACCGAGCCTCCATTCTTTTGCTCACAGAGTCATTTGAGCATCTGTGTACGACCAATTTATCCCTGTCCACATCCCTGCAGCCAAGTGATTTCCCACCCCCCGCTGCCACTCCCACTGTGTCTGTATGCGAATATGACCAAGGTTCGAAGAGGACACGTAAATATGACCAAGAAGCCTGAAAGACACATTTCTCATTTTCAAGAGCTCTGGGGGTTTTGAGAAACTGATGGGAAGGGACAGAGTATTGAAAAGAACTAAAATAATAAAGGTGGATAGCTAAAGGTGTAATTGTGGCTATGAAAAGCGGACTGTAAAATTATTGGAAAGTTAGGTCCTGAAATTGTAGGATAAAGGGGAGCTTGAGTTTAATAGGTACACTGATTTTCCAGATGCACCTCTGTCTTGACCTTTTCTGTGACCTTAAGATCTTTGGGATGATGTATTGGCTCCACAGAGTGTTTTACATACAGAGTCTTATTTTCTTCTACTTCTCTTCCTTCCATGACATACACTCCAGCTAGCTAAATGAAGCCATTGTTTTTACACTGATCTTTGGTTCTAAAATACATTTGATTAGAAATAACTGTCACTAGACCCACCCAAGTAGTCCTTGAGTCTTGCTTTGTTTTCTGTATCTGTGTCCTGAAATCATCTCTGAGCATCCCCTGTGTATCACTTTCTAAAGTAAATGAGCCTAGAAAGCGTCCCAAACAATGACATCCTTTCTGAGTTTGTATCAGTTAGGCTATTCATTTTTTTTGCTGGTCAGAGATATCAAATCATCTAGCCGGGCGTGGTGGCATGCACCTGTAATACCATTATTCCCAGTATTGGGAGGTTGAGACAGGAGGTTTGCAGGTTTGAGAATAGCCTCAGCAACTTAGTGAGGCTCTCAACACCTTAACAAGACCCTATTTCCAGATGAAAAAATAAAATAGGCCTGGCGGTATAGCTCAGAGGTAGAATTCCCCTGGATTTGATCCCCAGGACCACAAAAACCAAATCAAACCAAACCAAACCAAAAAACAAACAAAAACATCATGGCTCAAACGACTAAAGGACAAAACAAGTTTTTTGGTTTTTTTTTCACTCACACACAAATGAAGTCCAGAGTGAGGCAGTCTTGAGCTAATAAGAAGGCTGCTGGGTGGTTTAGTGAGGTGGAGTTTCTCTTTCACATAAATCTGTAATGTAAGTAGTTCAGAGCAGTTGTAAGAGCTACAAACTGATCTAGGCCCCGGAACAACTTTCTGCCTTGCTCTCCCAAGTACCAAAATTGAGTAAGAGCCAGCCCATTTAGGAACCAAGAAACAGAATAGAGGGAGAGGAGAGTGGACATGCAGACTTCTTAGGACAGTGAGTGAAAGGTGCACAAAACACTGGCCCTTATATCCTGTGCCTAGAGTGAAGTCACACAGCAATTCCTGGCTCTAAGCCCTTCAGGGAAGACCGTTTGTGTTTTTGTTTTTATTCCAAATATCTATGTGCCCACTAAATTTAATTGGGGCTTTTTATAGTAGAAGAGGTAGAGAACAGTTACTGGGGGATAACTTGCCATTTCTGCCACAGTAGAATACTTTGCTTTGGAAAGAGCATGAAAAAATAAATTGAGGATATGATAAAGTCAACCAATTTAAGGAAAACAAAATTTTAACTCCAGGAAAAAAAAATCCATAAGAGTTATACTAGACAGTAACTGTAATTATCTGTATGACTTTACGGTAAATACATATTTATGAAGTCGGAATAACATAAACACCATTTTAATTTTAAATTTGTGAAGTCAACTTGCAGTGGAGGCACAAAAATACTTGATTATACAACAGAATAGAATGTAAATGTTATCAACCTTGACAATGGAAAGGGAAAATTGTAGATAATGAATTTTTTGCATGGAAAGAAGGAAAAGAAGCCAAGAGAAGGTTTAGGATAGCAAATAGCATCATATTATGCTGCAAAGAGACAAGAGACACTATGGGGTTTTTTTTTTTTTTGGTTCTGGGGATTGAACCCAGGGGTACTCCACCTCCGAGCTACACCCCCAAACATATTTTATTTTTTATTTTGAAATAGGGTGTCACTAAGTTACTGAGGGCCTCACTAAATTGCTAAGACTGGCCTTGAACTTGCAATTCTCCTGTCTCAGCTTCCCAAGTATTGGGATTACAGGTGCGCACTACCACACCTGGTTTGACACTATTAATTTTGAAAGGATCAAAGAAAACAGATATAAGGACATGTGGAGTGTGCTTATGTGCTTATATGTGGAGTGTGTGGAATATTGCTTAAAGGTACAAAATAATTAATAGAGGATTTTATAAATAATGAAATAACTGTGTGGGAGTATTAGGGCTTAGTTAGGAGAAAGGATAGGGCACTAAATACTCTATTAGGGTTATACGGCCATACTATGTTTAGGGGCCTCCTTCCCAGTGGAGCAGCATCCCCATTGTTAGTAAGACCACAGGGGTAGAGGGGACACTTCTGTGGCTTGACGAGATGGCTAAGAGGATATTACTGTGATCTGAGTAGATAATATAAAAGCTATAGAGTAGAGGAATAGATGAATGAATGAATTAATGGGAGTTACTTAATGCAGTAGTATTCCTTTTGTTCAATTAGATGCATCTGGTTAACCTAGGCTGTTGTAACATCCCATTCGAACCTCCTGTACTCACCAAGTGACCTTCCAATTATCATTTGACCTCTCATATGCCTTCTCTTCAGGGAAACAATGTCTTGGCTGAAGAGTGTGTTCCCAGAACCAGTGACAATTCTGTTTTTCATTACTGAATTTAAAATGTACAAATTGACATTCTACAGCCTTGTTGCTATTTAGACAGCAACTTTTTCCTTGAACTTTTATGGACCATGAGAGATGGATCCGCTTTTTCTGGACTTGTATAAGCAAAAGTTATGAGCTGGGCATGGTGGCACATGCCTGTAATCCCAGTGCTTGGGAAGTTGAGACAAGAGGATTGCAATTAGACAAGAGGATTGAGACCAGAGGATCAGCAAATTAGTGAGACTCTCAGCAACTTAGCGAGAACTTGTTTCAAAATTAAAAAAATAAAAGGGGTTAGGGATGTAGCTCAGAGATAGAATGCCCCTGGGTTTAATGCCCAGTTCCACCACCAAAGAAATAATGTTATAAGCCTAGAAACTATAGATTGTAGCTCAGACCATGGCCTCGTTCAGCTGTGTGACACCGTGGAGAAATCCTTTAGTGGTCAACAAAGCAGATGCCCTGGAGAGGTTCCTATCTTTTTACTTGCCTTCCTTTCATCTACATGATGTAATTTTTATTATTTTAAAAATAATTTTATTGGTGCATTGTAATTTTTATACTTTTATTGGTGCATTGTAATTAGACATCATAATGCGGCTCAAAGTCATACAAACATGCACACAGGTCTGGGCGTGTTTCTCTTCAGCTCCCAACCTGCCCCCCACCCCTCCCGGTGCAGAGCAATGAGATTGGTAGTAATACCTTCATATATAGAAAGCATTATTTGAATTGTTTTCTTCATCATTTCTTCCCTTTCTCCTCCCTCCCTCATCCTCTTCCACTATTCTACTGGCCTCTCTCCTCAATAATCTAAAGTCACTTTTATTTCATATTTTCTCTCTAGTTTCTACATATGAGAGAAAATATCCAACCCTTGCCTTTCTCAGACTGGCTGATATCAGCACAGTATTCTCTAATTCCGTCCACTTTCCTGAAAATGGCATGATTTTGTTCTTCTTTATGGCTTAGTAAAATTCCATGTGTGTTTTTAAGGGAGTTAAACCTTCACTGTCATTTGTACTCTCAATGAAGATGTCTTCTATTGACCAACTGACCTTCTTTCTGTACTTTTTGGACATTCAGCAATAGCCCATTTCCCCCAGATGATTCTTTGTGCCCCAAACTTCCTCCCTAAAATAAATATATTTCTTCTCTGTCAACTGTTCCTGCTCCAACTACTCCTTACCTCCAGCTCTCAGCTCCAATTCTCTCATCTATGGACACGAGAGTTCAAATCCTGGTTCTACCATTACCAAGCTGTGGGTGTCAAGTGAGGAAAATTACTCAAATTCAGGGCTTCTTATTTTCATCCATAAATGCAACGGGTTGACCTTAATGAACAGTGCGGACCTTCCATTGTGAGAAATGATGAATCTGTGGCCTCAGGGTAGACTGGAAAGATTTACCAGGACTGATGGTTGCCACCATAATCAACTAAAGAGATGATTTTACTTTTTACATAAAGAGAATCCAAAGGCTCCAAAATGATAATATTGTTTTGTTTATTCAGTCTAGAAACAACACTTACTGCTTTGTAATTATTTCCTTTGTTCAGAGCCAAGTGCCCTCCCTCTCATAGGCCCTGCTGAGCAGTGCCACTCCTTTACTGAATTCCCAAGGTCACTCATCCTCCGGAGTCTGTGTGCTGCTTGCAGTGGCAACCTGCTCGCTGAGCCTGGCTCTCTGCCCTCTGCTGAAGTGGTCAGTCAGACTTGCAACAGCTGCTTCCTATTTTTTCCCATTCCTTTCTGTCTTTGTTCAACACGTTCAGGCTGCATTTTACCTAGTCGTATGTGTTTCAAAGAATACTGACTTATTTATCTGCACTTAGCACATCTTATGAATTCTGCTCATGTCTCACCAGCTACTTGCCTCCACACTGAGTTTCTTTATCCTTCTTGCTTGCTTTTTTGTCCCTGTAACTGATCTAACATTCTCAAATAACATGACACATGTACCTCACGCGTATCATTTAATGCCCTCTCCCTTGGTTGTTCATGGCATTGATTTTCTTTGAAGAGTCCAGGCTAGTTATCATGCACCAGCTTCTTTCTGCAATCCTTATCTTCTTATCCTGTGCTTTCCTCAGACTTGTGCCTTGTAAGGAGGAAATATGGGTGTTCACATGACTTGGTGTTCAGTCAGCATTCTTGCAGCTATAATCTAAAAGACTGGCCACATAATTTAGAGGAAAGAAGACTTATTTTCTTACAGTTTCAGGTTGAGTCCATGTGAGGCCAGAAACCATGAATCTCAGTGCATGGCAGCAGGAGGAGGAGAGAGGAAGAGCACATGGGCTGTGCTCCTCACATCATGGAGGCAGGAAGAGAGATAGATAGAGATAGAGAGATAGAGAGATAGATAGATAGAGAGATAGAGAGATAGAGAGATAGAGAGAGATATCAGGGGAGGAGGAACCATTTATATAATCCCCAAGGCTTCACCCCCAGTGACCCACCTTCAACCACACCCTACTGGCCTGGGTCACCACCCAGATAAATCCAGTACAATGGATTTATCCACTGCTGAGATTACAACCTTCATGATTCAATTACATCAGCTCCAAACATTAATAAATGAGCTCTTTGTGTGTGTGTGTGTGTAAGGGGGGGTGGATCCAGGGGCATTCTACCTCTGAGCTACGCCCCCAGCTCTGTTTTTTATTCTTATTTTCAGACAGGGTCTCACTAGGTTGATGAGAGTCTCACTACTTGCTGAGGCCATCCTCAAACCTGCGATCCTCCTGTCTCAGCCTCCCAGGTACTGAGATTACAAGTGTGAGCCACCACACCCGGCAATAAATGAGCTCTTTAGGGGACATTTTATATCTAACTATAACACTCAGAGCTTATAACTCTTTCAGCCAAGCCTCTACTATTCATAAAAAATACTTTCTCTTCTTTATGTTTTTTTCTTTCCTTATTATAGCTTCATTAAGCCTAGAAGTAGTGACCACACCCAGGGCTTTTAGGAAATATTCAGGAGTGTGTGTGTGTGTGTGTGTGTGTGTGTGTGTGTGTGCGCGTGCGCGCGCGCGCGCACATGCGCGCGTGTGTGTGTTCCGTGTGGTGACCCTGCTTTCTACCTTAGAACCTGCTGCAGCTAGTTCATGGACCTGAGGAAGGTTTAGAGCAGAATCAGAAGAGGGGGACCTGATCACTGATATTGTATTTATGTCCTTATCCATCCATTCGCGGGAATCCGCTCTCCTGCACTGTCTCTTTCAAACCCCATAGGAAAGGAAGGAGCATTAGTAACCCAGGCCAAGCTGCCCGGGAATTGCTAGATAACTCCCCTTGTTCTCCACTGTGTTCCCATCAGGCATTGGTTAACACAAATGACATCCTTGTGTTTTTTTATGAGAGATATTACTTTTAATTATACTTCAAATATAAATAGATATTTAAAAATTAGGCCTCATAGACATACTTAGGTACTATACTCTTTTTTTTTTTTGCCACTGTGATGAAAGGAATGGCATCTTTGGGAAACCTCTACCTTAAAAAAAGAGTAGAGACAGGTTCTTTATCTCTCCCTGGGCCCTATTTGGCCCCTGAGTATACCTTTCACTGACTTCTAGTTGCATCTCATGCTTCATTAAATCTAGAAAGGTTTTCTCTCTTTGGCATAGTCATGATAGTCTGCTTTTTCCTAGCTCCTAAATTCTTTATAAGGCCATCATCTCTCTCTCTCTGTCTCTCTCTCTGTCTCTCTCTCTCTCTCTCTCTCCCTGTGTGTGTGTGTGTGTGTGTGTGTGTGTGTGTGTGTCTGTTTCCTTACTTACTATGTTCTTTTAGAATTGGATCTTTAAACAATTTGTTTCTTTGGCAAATTATTTCTGAATCATAGAATCCCAAAGTTCAAAGGATAGGCCCTTGTTTACTTAGTGACATTTTTAAATGAATTGCATCTGATCATACTGGTCATTGAATCCACTCTTCTGTTCACTGGTTGTGAACTAGGTGTTCTGGAAAAGAGGAAGATGGCTAAGTGTCTTGACACAGAAGTGGGACCTCATGTCGATAATAGTGTTTGAATATAGTAAAATAATATATGTTCATTACTGTTATTATTTTGCACTTTGATTCAACTTATCTCATATTCTCTCTTATTTCCTGATGTCCTAAAAGACTTTCCTTTGAGCTTTATTTGGCTTAGCTTAGAGGCCCTTAGTATTAAGAGTGATTTGAGAATCCTGAAATTCTCAATTTCTGTGACATGCCCATTGCCTTACAAATATTAGAGATTTTCAAGGCTGAAAATGTAAATGCAAACAAAACAAAACACCACACACACCCATACCAACAACCCCCAACCCAGCTTCGTTGTTCTTTTGTCTGCTCAACACTCCCTTGAAGAGAAAAAATTAAAAAAAATATTTCATCTCCTGTCTCGGCTTGTAGGCTTTTCTTGTTTCTTTAATCCATGGGGAAGCAAACATAAACACATACCCTGGTACAGCACGGCACCACCCGTGAGCGCTTTGGAGTCAGACCCCCTGGGCTGGTTTCTTGGTTCAACTGGTTGCTAGTCTTGTGACCTTGGGCAGAATTATCTAACCCATTTGCACCTCAGCTTTCTTATTTGTGGAGTGGAGGTGATGAACAAAACGGCTGCGGCACAGGGCCATCGTCAGAAGAAAGTTATTAAGAACGGGGCCTGAGGAGCAATAAGCTCTAATAGTGATGGGGAAACTGCACTGCACGGCACAGTAGCGATGCGAATCCCTGCTGCTCCCACTCTGGGGCGAGAAATAATTCAGTGTACAGACTAAACACTTGTGCTTTGTACTCAGTTGGCCCCAGATTGGCCCCAGATGCTGCCTGTGTGGTGTGACCCTGGGCAAGTAACTCCGTCTCTCCAAGTCTCCATGTCCTCGTTCACTGAGCGGGGCAAATACCAGCTACTTCTAGGATGATGGAGCTTTACTTTAGGGGTGATAACATATGAAAACAACTAGGTTGTACCTGAACACAGCAAGTACTCATACGATGTTACCTGTTTAGGAAATCGAAATTGTCCAGGTCTTCTATCTCTTTAGGCCACCAATTTTAAAACTTATTTTGGGAATTCCTTTGCAATGTATTTTCAGTTTGCAGATGAGCTTTATTGTTTTTTTCATAGACACTTCCTTTGGTAGCTCTTTACTTTCCTGAAGTTTTTCCAATTTGCTTCCAATTCGACTTCTTTAATAAGAGACAATTCAATTAGAATCTGGCCCATGACTTTGAATAGAGCGCAGTAGAACTTTTAAGTGGAGATAGCAAATGAAACTTTCTTACCTTCTCGCTGTCCTTACTAGCCAAGAACAAACATCCCTGACAGGCCAAGTAATGATGGCTATTGGCATGACTCATTACATGCCTCACATTAGAAATCGTGGGGTGTGTGCACGGGCGAAAGTGTGTGTGTGTTTGTATGGGTGTGTGCACGGGCCTCTCTCCTCTTGAACTTGATTTTCCTGCTTTGAAATCCCTTGGTCTGGGAATAATAGCAACCGGACACCCCGGTTCTCACTCTGACTTTCCTCTGAATGGCTTCCCTTTCTGCTGCCTGCCTAAATGTTTCCATTATCCCTACTAACCACACCCAGAGCTCCCAGCCCAGCCCTCTGCCCTGGCTGTTTTGGCTCCGTGCTTATTAGCCATCCTGTTGGTAGCACAGTCTCATCCTTGGTGTTTGCATTATGCAGTTAGTGGCTGTTCTATTGCACTTTTTTATTTTTACTTTTCTTTCTAGAGTCACATCCTTGCCCTATCTAAAATGTGCTTCTCCTCTTTGGCTGCCGTACCTCCTACTTTTCTGTTGAGGGGTCTCCGAAGCCAACATCATAGGTGGGACTGAACGTTCATCTCTACTCCCCTCTCTCTGCCCATCATTCTTTGAAGTCTTTGCCTTTCATGCCTGCAGCCCTCTTGAGATTGATGGCTTAGCAGCCTCTGCTGATCCATTTTCACATCCAAAGGTGATTCACTAACTGGTTTATGTTCTTTTCTCTATTTTTCCCTTCTGAATTTCATTTATGAGGAACAGTCTATCTATTGAATAACTCCTCGGGATCTTAGATCTCATATCACTCAAAAATAAACACTGCAGATCAAATAAAGATTTCTTGATAATTCCCTTTCCTGTTCTCTTCCCCAGTAGTGAACACTATAATCAATCTGATGTGTGTTTTTCTAGCCATTTTTACGTATGACTTTTCTATACCAAAATAAACTACATGAAATGTATAGCAAGCATCCAAATTACTATTGATTGAATGAATGAAAGTGTATATACATATGTATGTGTGTACCTACATGCCAATATATACATACCTATACACACATATGAACTTTTATATATACACACATACAGCCTTGCATATGTGTTTGTGAGTGTGATCTTTTTGTGGTACTGGGGATTGAACCCAGAGGCATTCTACCCCCAGCCGTTTTTATTTTTATTTTATTTATTTATTTATTTATTTTTGGTTTTTGAAACAGAATCTCACTAGATTGCTGAGGGTTTTGCTGTGTGGCTGAAGTGTCCTCGAACCTGTGATCCTCCGGTCTCAGCCTCCTAAGTACTAAAATTACAGGCATGTGCCACCATGCTTGGCTTGTGAATGTAATTTGATAGAAGTAATATTGCTTTATACATATTATTTGGCAACTTGCCTTTTCAACTGAACAATATAACTTGGGAATTTTTCCATGTTACCACATACTGCTCTATCGCATTCATTTTAATTGCTGCCTAGTATTGTGTCATGAATATTTATTTGCTCATTTGTTTACTGATAGGCATTTACATATTTCATATCTCTTATCGTTTATAAACAATGCTATAGCATAAATCCTGGCAAATTAATTGCCCAGATAGACATGTATTCTTATGGAATTGTTTCTTTGAATTGTGAAATAAAATGTTAAGTGCGTTTTTAATAAACATTGCTAAATTGCCTTCCACCAAGACTGTTGTAGTTTATTTTCCTGCTGTGTATGAGAATATTTTCCCACATGGTCACTAACATCAGATATTATTGATTCTTTTTATGTTTCCATTGTTGGTACCAGTTCTTCTAATTCACATTTCACTGATCATTAGTTAGATTGAGCATGTTTCTACATATTTATTGGCCTTCTTCATTGCAAGTTTATCCCTCATACATTTTTCTCTTCTTTTCCTCCTATTTCAGAGGAAAAAATTTCCCTCTTGGTGGCTAAGAATTAACTTCCTTATGCTCCTTTTGTTTCTCAATTATCTTTTCTCTTTAGCATCTTCAATTTTCTTGTCTTCATGGGTTTCTTCCTCTTGGCCTTTAAATATAATCAGATGGCAATTACGTTGACATAAAACACTGTTTTCAACTCTACTATTCCCTTTATCTTCTCCCTTGTTCTCTGCGCCCCAAAATATTTCCATGGGTACTCCATAGCTACTACCCTCACCTCCTCTAGCCAGTGAAATTGGTGATTATACTCAGGCCAAATTTTATTGACCTTGGCATATCCTTTTGAAACCCATTCCCATCTTTTTAAAATATTAACTTCCAAGGCACCATCTCATATCTCTTCTCGCCTTTAGAATGACGTTCTTTATTTCTCAAGCTTTTCTCCTTCTTTTGATTAAAAGTATAGATGTCCAGCAATTCTTTTTCTTGAATCTTTTTTTTCTTTTCCCTTCTTCACGTGTTCTTTTGGAGGTCTTATCTATTGCAAACATTTCAACTATTACCTCTATGTAAATGACCCTTAAATATGTACCACTAGTCCTGATGTCTCATTAAAAAACTAATATTTTACTTTTTCTCATTAAATTCGACCACTGTAACTTCAAGTTCAGAACACTAAATGGTGCTTGTCATCACCCTCTCTACCAAACCAATTCCTGTGATTGTATCAGTGTGTGTGTGTGTGTGTGTGTGTGTGTGTGTGTGTGTGTGTGTGTAATGACAGGGAAAATCATCTTTTATATGTAGCAGAATCCATCCTGGACAGAGACTCACTTTGTCTACTAAATTCCTTGATGAGTCACTTCAAGTATAAGGTAATGGATGAGAGGGTAACATCAGCAAGGATTAAGCTTGTATAAAAAGAGCTGGTCATGCAACTGCTTTCCAAGTGGGTCTGATCTGTTGTTACACTTTTGCTTTGTTGAATATACTTTTCAAGAGCTGAATTGTTTGGGACCATAATGAGGATGGGAGTGGTGGTGGAAAGATAGAAGGAGAAAAAGGTAGCTGGCATCCAGACTGGAAATTTGGCAAAAGAACAGGTATCTTTAAGAGGGAATTTATGAAGCTCCTCCACGCTGCATGCACTGTAAACTCTCTTACTTGTCTTTCTGGAAAGTCTTCAGTATGGAACCTGCTTCTGACTGATTGATTGTGATTAACTAATTAAAGTGCTATATTCATTGTGATACTCTCACTCAAATGTTCCTGGTGGTTTTCTATTCAGATACTGAATTGAATATAATTTCTTCTATTATAGCTTCATTAAAGATGTATTTGACAAATAATCAGCATATTTAAAATGTACAAGTTGATAAGTTTTTACCTATTAAATACCTGGAAAGTCACCCACCAAATTAAGATGATGAACATACATATCACTTCTAAAAGTCTCCTTGTGTCTCTTGAAAATCCCAGTCCCTTCTCCATACTGTCCCCAGGAAAACAGTGATATGCTTTTTTCTATTACTACAGTTGCCCTTACATTTGCTAGAATTTTATGTAATGCAATCATAAAACATGTACTACCTTTTTTTGTTTCTCTATTTTTATTTATTATAATTATTTGGGAATTTATCCATGCTGTTAAAAATACAGTTCATTTTTTTATTGCTGAATATGATTTCAAGGTGAGGATATACCACAATTTCTTCATTCATTCATCCGTTGATAGACAGTTGTGTCATTTCCAATTTTGGACTATTGCAAATAAAGTTGTTATGATTATTTGTGACCTTGCATGAACCTATGCTTTCATTTATTTTCTTTACATTTCTAGGAGTAAAATGGTGGGGTCATTGGTGGGCATATGTTGAAGGTTTCATTTTTTTAACTGAAATAATTTTATAAATGGATTGTGCCATTTAACATTTCCACAAGTATAAGAGTTTCAATTGCTCTACATTCTCACAAAAATTCAGAATGCAAGGTGATAAGAGTTTCTTTGAGACTTCATCATTATTTTAATCTGTACACCCCCGGTGGCTACTGATGTACTGATAGCACATCTTTCATGTGCTTATTTGCTATCTATAAATCTTCTAGGGTAAAGGGTTTATTACAGTCTTTTGTGTGTACTTTTTCATTGGGTTGTTTTTCTTTCTATTGTTGAGTTTGAGAATGCCATATATATTTTAGATTCAAGTATTGCTATTGGGCATATTGTTTACAGATAAATTTCCTAGTCTGCTGCCTGTTTTTTTGCATTCCCTGAGTGGTATCTTTTCAACAAGGTTTTAAATGTTAATGATATTAAATTTAGCATTTCTTGTTTCACAATCCATGCTTTTGAGTTCTGTTTAAGAATCATTGTCAAGCCCAAGATCACTCAGGTTTTCTCTCATGTTTTCTTCTAGAAGATTTTTAGACTACACACATGCATCTAGATGTGTGACCCACTTTGAGTGAATTTGTGTAGGTGGTATGTAGTAAAGGTTGAGATTTATCATTGTTATTATTTTGCATATGGCTACTTAATTGCTCCAAAACCACTCACTGAAAAACTGTCCTTCCTCCAAGGAGCTGCCTTTACAGCTTTGTTGAAAATTAGCTGTTTAAATATGTGTAGATCTATTTTTGGATTCACTATTCTATTCCAATTTATTAGCATAAATTTGTTCATAATATTTCTTTAACATTCTTTTTATACCTATAGAATTTGTAGTAATGTTCTATCATTCTTAACATGGCTTATTCATGTTTTTTTTCCTTTTTTTACCTTATTAATCTCTTTAAGTATGTCAATTTTACTGATTTTTCTTAAACAAACAGGTGTTGGCATCTTTGATTTTTCTCCGTTTTTTTTATCTTACTGTTGTGATATTTGTCACTTCCTTTCTTTATCTTATTTTATGTTTACTTTGTCTTTCTTTTTCTAGTTTCTTAAGGTGAAATCTCAGGCCATTGATCTGAGACCTTTCTTATCTTCTAGTTGCACGTTCAGTATGTCCCCAAGACCAACCTTAAGTGCAATGATTCATCAGAAGGACTCACAATTATGTTCAAAGTTATTATAGTCACAGTTTATGACAGAGAAAGGATATAGATTAAAGTCAGCAAAGGGAAGGGGCATATACACTCAGGTCCAGGAGAGACCAGCATACGGATTCCAGTTGTTTTTCTCCCACTATACTTGTTCAGCAAGCATTTATTTCTCCCAATAATGATGCATGACAATATGCATGAAGTATTGACAACCAGGGAAACTCACCAGAGCCTTGATATTCAGGGTTTTTATTGGGGGTTGGACACATGGACATACTGTGTGACCCAATTCTCCTACAATGAATCATTGTTAACATGAACTATCAGGCATGGAACAGTCCTCCCACATAAACAAAGTCATTTTTATCAAGCAGGACATTCAAAGGGCTTAGAATTTACTTCCCAGAAGCCTGATATAAAGGGACGGCCAAAACTTTCTTTGGACAACGTTAATTATTCAGTGTATTCCAATAAATTGGATGAACTTGAAAAACTGGATAAACTCTTAGAAACATACAGCCTACTAAGACTGAATCATGAAGTAACAGAAAACTTGAACAGACTAATAATAAGTAAAGAGATTCAATCAATAATAAAGTCTCTCATCAAAGAAAAGCTAATTCCTTCACTGACAAATTTTATCAAATGTTTAAAAAAGAATTAATGCTAATCCTTCTCAAATTCTCCCAAGAAACTGAAGAAAAGGGAGCACTTGCAAACTTTTTTTGAAACTCTCAAAATTTAGGTATAGAAGGAATGTACTTCAATAAAATAAAGACCATATATCACAAGCTTACAGCAAATATTATACTCAAGAATGGAAACCTGAAAGTTTTTCCTGTAAGTTCAGGAACAAGACAAGGATGCCCATTCCCACTATGTCCGTTCAGCATAGTACTGGAAGTCCTAGCCAGAGCAATTAGGCAAGAAAAAAAATCATCCAAATCAGAAAGGAAGAAGTTAAATTGCCTCTATTTGCAAATGACATAAACTTAGATAATGAAAACCCTGAAGACTCCTTCAAAAAACTGTTCAAACCAATCAGTGAATTCAGAAAAGTTTCAGTACACAAAATCAACATATGAAAATCAGTTCCATTTTTAAACGCTAATAATGAACTATCAAAAGATATAAAATCAAGAAGACAATCCCATTTATAATAGCTACAAAAAATGAAATACTCAGAAATAAATTTAACCAATGAGGTGAATTTGAAATAAAAATTTTTATGCACACGTAAGGAAATATCAATATAATGAAAAAGGAACCTATGGGATGGGAGAATATATTTGCAAATCATGTGTCCAATTAGGGGTTAAATGAAAAACTACATAAGAAATGCCTTCATTTCTTACGTATGGAACTATTCATATAGTTCCACAATTTAAACAAAAAAAGTAACACAATTAAAAAATGGCAAGAGACCTTTTCCCCCCAAAATAGATGTTTTTCCATTTTTTTAGAATACATACCAAATGGATAACAGTTATATGAAAGAGTGCTCAACATCACTAATCATCTTTTTTATGATTAGACTACACCCCCGGTCCTATTTTTTATACTTTATTTTGAAACCAGGTCTCACGAAGTTGCGGAGGGCCTCACTAAGTAGAGAGAGAGAGAGAGAGAGAGAGAGAGACAGGGAGAGAGAGAGAGAGAGAGAGAGCTGAGGCTGGCCGCGAACCCGGATCCTCTGGTCTCCGCCTCCCAAAGTACTGGGATTACAAGCGTGTGCCACCACGCCCGGCCCTTCTGTGCATTTTGTGCATGTATGTGTGCATGCTTGGCTTTCTTGGTTCTGTGAGTTTACAGTTAATTGTGATTTCTTCTAACTTATTTTTTATTTCCTCTTTATCTCTTCCTTTGTGTTTTGGGGCCGTGATTACAAGTCTATTAGACCTCTTAAAATGGTCCTATATCTTACTGATTATCTGTTTGCTATCAAAAATCATTTTGCTCTCTGTATTTTATTTTGGTTTACTTTTATTAATATTTTCTTCTACTTGTCTAATCTACCATTAATTTTATCCAGTGTATTTTTCATCTCAGACATTATGGTTTTTATCTCCGGAGGTTTGATTTGGGGCTTCCTTATACTTCTTTGTCTGTACATAACACATTCAATCTTTCCCTTCTCGAACATATGGTATATGGTTATAATAATTAGCTTAATGTCTTTGTATTCTAATTCTAACATCTATGTCAATTCTAGGTCAGTCTGATTAGTTCATTTTTTCCACATTATTAATTTTATTTTTCTACTTCTTTACATGTGTGCTATTTTTTTGCATGCTACAAATTGAGCTCTACTTTTATGCTGAAATTCTTACATTCCTAAAATATTCTTTTAAAAAATATTTCCTAGAATATGTGTTTAAACTTTGTTTTACAACACAAATTTCTTGGAAACATTTTGATCCTTTGGTGTTTGGCTTTAACGATTAGCTAGGTGGGAGCAGAACATATTTAGTCTAAGGATAATTATTTTTTAACTGTAAGTGAAAATATTTCTGAGTTCTCTGCCTAATGCCCCATGAATTTTAAGGCTTTCCAGTCTGGGTGGTGAGCATATACATACTCCCCAGCCCTGTGTGAAATCAGAGTACTGTTCTCTTTAATTGTTTTGTGAGATTATTTTTCCAGCCTCAGTTTTCTCTGATCAATATGTACTTAGTGCTGAAGGTGGACCCTCTGAAATTCCCTCATCACATGGCTTTTTCTTCTCCCACACTCAGTCCTGTGAATTCTACCTGCCCTTTTCTCTTTGGACTCTCAACTATTTCTCCTCAACTCAAGGAGTTTGCTGGTCTCTCCTTGGTTTTTGCTTCTGTATGTCATGGTCTAGAAATTCTCTCAAAGGATAAGCTTAGGGAATTATAAAGCTCATCTCATTTTTTTCTATCCTTTGTTGCCTGATGTCTAACGTCCTGAAAATTGTTGACATATATTTTGTCCCTTACTTAATTTTGGGTAGAAGTAGAAGACCAATTATTTTAAAGAGATTAAAAAAGCCAGGCGTGGTGGCACACGCTTGTAATCCCAGTACTTTGGAAGGCGGAGACCAGAGGATCCGGGTTCGCGGCCAGCCTCAGCTCTCTCTCTCTCTCTCTCTCTCTCTCTCTCTCTCTACTTAGTGAGGCCCTCCGCAATTTCATGAGACCCGGTTTCAAAATAAAGTATAAAAAAAATAGGGCTGGGGGTGTAGCGCGGAGGTAGAACGCCCCTGGGTTCAATCCCCGGTACCGCAAAAAAAAAAAAAAGAGAGATTAAAAACTAATATTTTTTATATTTATCACATATTTACTATTGATTATTCACCAGCAATCTTCTGTAGCTAGCTTGTACTAACTCATGAGATCCTATTGTTATATATTAAGGAATTTTTGTGATCTGGCTTTTAAACCGTTGATAGCTTGAATTTGGTCATGAGTGAATATTTATAGTCACGAAATTTGCTGAAGCTATAAATCGTGGCTTTTTCTTTTTCTTTTTCTTTTTTTTATCCCCCCAGAGAGCTGGTCTACCAACTTCATCTGGACTTTTTTATTTCCATTTTTGTCTGGAAGGCATCCTTTAACATTTCTTACAGTGTATGTCTCCTGTTTATTTTAATTTTTGCATGTCTGAGAAACTTTATTATTCCAATGTTTTCAAAATGTGTTTTCATTGGATATAGAGTTCTAGGTTGGTAGTTTTTTTTCCCTCCTTACTTTTTTTTTTTTTGCGGTACCGGGGATTGAACCCAGGGGTGTTCTACCTCCAAGCTACACCCCCGGCCCTATTTTTTTATACTTTATTTTGAAACCGGGTCTCACGAAGTTGCGGAGGGCAGAGAGAGAGAGAGAGAGAGAGCTGAGGCTGGCCGCGAACCCGGATCCTCCGGTCTCCGCCTCCCAAAGTACTGGGATTACAAGCGTGCGCCACCATGCCTGGCTTTTCCCTCCTTACTTTAAAGTTGCTTCTCTACATTCTTTTGCCTGAGTTATTTCTGATGAGAAGACTGTTGGCATCCTTTGTTCATTTGCACACAGTGAGTCTTTTATTCTCTGACTGCTTTAAAGGTTTTTTTTTTTTTTGGCGGTACCCGGGATTGAACCCAGGGGCGTTCTACCTCCGAGCTACACCCCTGGCCCTATTTTTTGTACTTTATTTTGAAACCGGGTCTCACGAAGTTGCAGAGGGCCTTACTGAGTATCTGAGGCTGGCCGCGAACCCGGATCCTCCGGTCTCAGCCTCCCAAGTACTGGGATTACAAGTGTGTGCCACCACGCCCGGCTTAAAGGTTTTTTATTTATACTTTGCTGTAATCAATCTGGTGATAATGTATCTTATTAAAGTGTCTTTCACCTTACTTGTCTTTGGTGCTCATTGAACATCTTGGATCTACGGCTCTTTATTTTCATTGAATTTGAAATTAGTTCAGCTATTTGTTGTTCATTTTTTCTGCTTTAGCCCTCTACTTTTTCTTTTCTTTCTTTCTTCGTTTTTGGAATCTCAGTATTAGATTGCTTGATGATGTTCTACAGTTCACTGATAATCTGTTCATTTTTAAAGTATTTTTCTTTCTGCTTTCATCCTAGATGATATCTATTCCTTTGTCTTTAAATTTGGTCTAAGATGTTTAATCTGAGGTTAATCTCATCCAGTGTATTTTAAAACTGCATTCATTGTATTTTTAATCTGTAGACATTTTGCTTCCATCCTTCTTTTATCTTCCATGTCTCTTCTTGACATATGTACGTGCTCTTTTACCCTGTTGAATATATGGCATATATTATATAATATATGGTGTGTGTGTGTGTGTGTGTGTGTGTGTGTGTGTGTGTTTGTGTGTATGGCATATATGTAATATATTTATATGTATATATATTAGATCTTTTAATACCCGTGTCTACTAATTCTATTATGTGCATTTTACTAATTCTGTGTGTTTCTATATCTGTCTCTATTGAGTGGTTTTTCTTCTTTATGGACAATGTCTTGGTCAACATTATCACTGCTATAATAAAAACCACTGACTACATAACTTAGAGGAAGGAAGACTTATTTGCTTAGAGTTGTTGGAGATTTTGGAGTTCAGTCATATGAGGCCAGGGTCTGTGGAGCTCAGGACAAGGCAGGGGGAAGCAGAGAGAGGGAGAGCAAAGGCTCTGCTCTTACATCAAGGAGGCTGAAAACCAGAGAGCAAACAAACAAGGGGGATTCAAAGACAAACGCACAATCCCCAAGGTCATACCCCCAGGGACCTACCTTCTCCAGCCACACATCACCTGCCTAGGTTACTACCCAGTAAATCCATTACAATGAATTTATCTACTGATGCGATTACAATCCTCACGACTTAATTACATAAACTCTGAACATGAATACATGGACTCTTCAGGAGAGTTCATGTATTCATGTTCAGACAGTATTTCCCTATTTCTTTTCATATCTCATAACAGACAGTTCTTTCCTATTTCTTTGCATATCTCATTAAAGTGCTGGCAGGGTTGCATTCCTTTCTGGAGACTCTGAATTCATTTCCCCGACTTTTCCAGATTTGAGAGGCCACCTGCATTCCTTGGCGCATGCCCTTGCCTATCTTCAAAGCCAGCAGTAGAGCATTTCTCTTACCCTGTGTCCATTGTCACGTCTCCTTCTCTGACTCTCTTCTTCCCTCTCCCATGTTTAAGGACCACTGTGATTACATTGGGTATACCTAGGTAATTCGAGTTACTTTCCTTATTTTGTGGAGAAACTTTAATTTCATCTTTGACCTTAGTTCCCCCTTGCCATGTAACCCAGCATACACACAGGTTCTGGGGTTTGGGATGTGGGCATCTTTGGTGGGCCATGATTCTACTCACTGTGGGACATTCTACTTATTGAGCTCTCATCAGCATGACATGTAGGGACTTAGAACCTTGTTCACCTCACCCTGGAAGGAAGCACAGTTCTCCTCTGCCCTCAGAACGTTAGAACTTCCAATTCTGCCTTTTCTACCTCTCTCTCACCCCTTTTCCTGATTAGAATGCAGATAAGCAGAGGGAAGGGCACTATCAGCCCATTTTGTGCTGCTGAAGCAAGACACCACAAACTGGGCAACGTATAATGAACAGGAAGTTATTTGGTCAGAATTCTGGAGACTGGGAAGTCTAAGATACAGGCACTGGCGTCTGGTGAGGGTCTTTTTTGCTTCATTATCCCATGGTAGAAGACTGAAGAGAAGGAGAGAGCAAGATTGAGAGCGAGAGAGGAAGGGGAACACAACTTACCCTTTTATAAAGAACTCCCATGATAATGGCATTAATCCATTCTTAAGGGCAGAGCCCTCTGGCCTAATTACCTCTTCAAAGTCCTTCTAACCTATGAATGTGTGTGTGTGTGTGTGTGTGTGTGTGTGTGTGTGTGTGTGTGTCTGTAGCGGGGGTACATTCAAACCACAGCAGGCCAGGCAATTCAGGAACGTATCTTTAGCTCACTCTCCCCACTTTCCATCAGCCCTGTAATTTTTAACTCTTCTGTAGAAGAACAAAGAGACTTTGCAAGTATCTTCCGAATCTATTACATAGGGGTCAATTTCAGTTTTAAAATTTAAGAAAGAATTAACCTATATTGTCATTCTTTTCCTATATAAAGCTTTCTCCTATCAGTAGTGATTCATTAAGAGTCTACAGCAGTGTTGGAGAAAGAAGCCCAAGATAGTAACAAAAGTATTTGAGAGGAGGCATGCCAGAAAGATGGTACCCACCTTCCAATGCCCAGGAGAGAGGTGAGGAAGAAGCAGGACATAGGTTGAGCCAGCCTTTAGGAAGTCAGTGTGACTGACATCTCCTCATTTGGGATAAACCTCTCCCTCCTGGAGATCTGTAGCCACCGAGCAGAGGGACCATGTACCCTCCCACATTTCAATAGTTGAATGACTTGACTGAATGAATGAATAAGCTGTATTGCAGATGGGGATGGAGACAAGGAAATATTTTTTCTGAGGCATCAGCCATATGGAAGGAGCTCCAAGCCCGACTTGTGATAATAATCAGGGAGTCAGGAACCAGCTGGCTACTCTGATCTGACTGATATGTCTCTTCACCCTCCAATCTGCTGTACCATCCCAAAGGAGAAAGACAACATCGCTTCTACACTTGGTAATGACACTGAGCCAACGTAGCTGGTAAGTTACATCAGGTCTTATGTATGGCGTGAAAACCTACCAGCCAAATGAAAGCATGACACAGTGCCACCAAAAGCAAGAACAATTCCCTGTCCCCATATCTGGGGCCACCCTCTGTCCATCTCCTTCCACCCTTCATCCTCACTCAGGCAAAACACCATAAAAATTCCAGGAGCAAAGAGGAGTAAGGACAGAAATGGAAAAAAAAACAAGAAAGAAATAGGTTGTGCATGTACATATTCCCCTTGGGCTCACTCCCTGCAAGCCTGTCAGGCACAGATAGCAGAAGGGGTTCTATTAACAGATTTATATAAACTGAGGTTGAACAACTATAAAGCACCACTGGCTTCTTTAGTTGCTTATAGCTGTTTCTCATCATGCATTAGAAATGTTCATTGAATGCGCACTACGTTTGCCACTTGATTCCTCATTTAAGTAAGTGTTAGGAGGATTAATTACACTTAGAAAAGATAAAAAGCAAAACACAACCTTCGCAAATATATTGCACTCAAATGCAAACAAACAAAATGTGCCGCAGCTGAGACTGTCAGGAGGAAGACCTCCAGCGTTAACTTGAAAGCGAGTTATTGCAGCCCCAGCAGCAACAGCACATACATCACCTCACGAGACCCCGATGAAACAGGAAAGTGTTACAAACGCCTGCCTTGCTTCATGTTCATTTTCCAGCCGCTTCTCCTGCTTCTTCTTCAGGTCCTCACCTTAAACCACTCCACCACATCCAGCCCAGACTGAGTAACTGTCTTGAAAATGAATGCTTCAGAGGATAGAGCATGGCAGAGACCAAGAGAGGCAAGGCTCCAAGGAGGGTGTTGGGGACCTCCAGGCATCTTGAGTCCCATGACTCATCTCAGTAGAATAACGTTTATACCAGCTGCCTTGAAGATATTCCCTTTCAACCAAATGTGGTGGCTCATGCCTGTAATCGCAGTACTTGGGAGGCTGAAGACAGGAGGATCACAGGTTCGAGGCCAACCTCAGCAACTTAGTGAGACTCTCAGCAACTCAGCAAGATCGTGTTTCAAAATAAATAATAAAAAGGGCTGGGGATGTAGCTTGGACATAGAATGGCCCTGGGTTCCATCCCCAGCACCACCATAATAAAATAAAATAGCTATCTTACCCTGTAGCTTGCTAATACTTCCTATGTCTCTGTTGTCCCTTCAGTTCCCACCTACCACCCTGTCCTCTTGGAAATCTTCCATTCCTTGCTACATGCTCAGGCTTTTCCCCCAAAGTCCAAGATAAATAGAAAGGAAGAAAGAAAGAGAAAGAGAAAAGAACAACCCAACGCTTGCATTGGGCAAAACGCATCTTCTAACTATTTGTAGGCACTATAATCCTTCTTTTTATTTTATAGATGAAAAAAGAAATGAGGATCAGAGTTTTCAGAGGGTTCCCAAGCCAGAGAGGAGCAGAGCTGTGATCTGAACCCAGAGCCATTTGATTTCAAGGCCCCATGATGTTTCCTCTGCCTCATGTTGAATTTAGAGGAAAAATTAGATCTGGTCAGGCCCTTGGAACCCAGAGGCCAACTTTGATCAGTTCAGTAGTTAATTCTGCCCGTCCAGGTCTCACATCCTGTCTGCCAGGACAGATGAGGCCGTGAAGATCCCTTGCTTGGCTGTGTCCTTCCCTCAGAACTGAGCTCTTCTGCTTTGAACACCTCCAAGACCTAAATCTCTTGAGCCCTGATCTGCTTTTATCTCCTTTCCAGCTACCCAGGTGACATGTCCTAGCACTGGTTTCCAACTTCAGATAGACTAAAATCCCTTTTTATCATCTTGCCAGTGTCACGGTTCCTCTGATGGTCACAAAGACTTTTGATGTCTCTTGGGGGGGGGGCTGGAGAGCTATCTCCTGTTTATAGGTAAATAATGAGTCATTAAATGTATTTACATAGCAGGACATCAGCAGGATTGAAACTATGATAAGTGCAGGGCTCAGCTGGTTCCCAGGGAGAGGGGGATGATTCACTGCACCCTTAAGAAAGACCAGCCTCCTTGGTTTCCTCCCCAGCTCAAGGGGATGTGATCCCTTTGCTCTGGCAGCTGATCTCATGGAGGGAGGGGCCAGACAGCTTCCCCGGCCCAGAAGAGGAGGTGTCAACCAGACTAGCAGCACCAAAGGCCATCTTGCACTATGCTCTGCTATCTCTTTGCTTTCCTTGGCTCTTTCTTAGGTGGGTGCTCTCTCTGGCAAGCCTCCCTTCAAACCCTCTCCCTGGGCCTGCAGATTCAGAGCAGCAGCTGCTCGCTTGTCTCTCTTGAGTCCCTTCCTCCAGTTGCCTGGAATAGACATGGGGCTTCTGTCTTAGTGACTGGGTGCTGAGTCTCAGTTATCTCTATCCCCTGGGAAGGATGTTGATCTCTTGGTCTCCCCTGGCCGGGTGACATCTTGGATCCTTGGCTCTCTCAATGTATTCCCCCTGACTGATTCCATGCCCCTGAAGCCATGGAAAGGCCTGAGCCCTGCTCTGCCTGGGAAGGCCAGCCAGGCTGGGCTGCTTCCTCACCAAGGCCCTTCACCCTTCACAGGTGCCAGAGCTCAGACTATTCATCAATGGCCAGCCACCGAGGTGCAGAGGGTGGGCAGTCCCCTCTCTCTGGAGTGCACAGTGAAGGGGACATCAAATCCCAACCTCTACTGGTACCGGCAGGCTGCAGGAGGGCCCCTCCAGCAACTTTTCTACTCCATGATTGTTGGCCAGGTCAGCTCTGAGATGCCCCAGAACCTCTCAGCCTCCAGGCCCCAGGATGGCCAGTTCATACTGAGTTCCAAGAAGCTGCTCCTCAGTGACTCTGGCGTCTATCTCTGTGCCTGGAGTATCACACTGAGCCGGGTGGGGCAGACATCTGTGCAAAATCCCCACTTCTCATAGTCCTCACCACCCTCCCCAGGGGCCTCACTCAGGACTGGGTGGAGGATGATTGTGACTGGGTTGCTGGCTACTAGCCAAGGTGAGATCCAGAAATCAATGTGAAGCAAGCCAGAAATTTTCAAAGAACTTTACTAAATTCTTCATCAAAAGACCGATGTGTAAGCTACCCGGCATGCACATGCCTGTAATCCCAGTATTTGGGAAACTGAAGCAGGAGATTTGCGGGTTCGAGGCCAGCCTCAGCAACTTAGTGAGACCCTCAGTAACTCAGTGAGACCTTGTTTCAAAATAAAAAATAAAAAGGGCTGAGGGTTTAGCTCAGAGGTAGAATGCCCCTGGGTCCAACCCCCAGTACCAAAGGGGGAAAAAAGACTTATGTGTACAGAACCTATGAATTGCCTACACGTGGTCAAGTTTCCAGTGTACGGATGTTTGGTCATAGGCCAGCCCTCGAAGTGTGCCGTACCTTGTCTGATACCCAACATTGTCCCAGATTCCTGTTAGTCTACACCGGATACACACATGTGCATATGTGGCTCAGAGAAGTAGGATATAGCCATACCCAGATGTGATGTGAGGTGGACAGGTGAAGAGACAGGAGGATGCCAGCTGGGGTTACCTAACTGTTTAATTTCATCACCAGGAGACTCTCCTGATATTGATCTCTCTGCTGAGACTAGAATTTTTGTGGAGGCTTTGAGCCAGAGAAGGGTGAGATGTTCAATGCACTGTTATCAGTGGGGTAGAAGTTAACATAAGAGACATGCACTTAGGAATTTTGATTACCGTTTTGTGTTTTGGATTTAAAAAAAAAATCCAGTTCTACTGTTCCTCATCCCTTTCCCTTGTTGCAAAAGAGGGGACAGACAGATGGTGATCAAAGAGATGCACAAGATTGAGGATAAAGAGGAGAACCACATGTGTAATGGAAAAAAAACCCTTAAAAAGAAAAATGACTTGGATGGAAATGAAGGAGAGGAAAAGGCTGGGAAGAGATGCCATGGTTACCTTGGCAACTAAACTTCCTTCTTCATTCCTCCTTAGTCCTCTTTATTGGGAAAAAGATATTTTTTCTATATCCCTTCGGCTCCACAAGGGGGCATAAGAAGTCTTAAAATACTCTGTTCCAGGTATCACTTAACCCAGGATAATTCAGACATGTGTTTTTCAGTACCATTTAATCTGCAAATGAAAATCTAAGACAGAGATGCAGAGCGATCAAGGGGTCATGGTAGCCAAGGGTCCCCACTGCACTGGAAGGATCCGGTGTGTATTAGACAGCTATGATGGACACGGTGAGCCATCACAGGCATTAAAGAGAAAATGACGAATGCTCCAGACAGTGCTGGACAAAGTCACAGCCTGTTCAAAGCACTCGTTTCTTTAGTCTAAATTTACTAGCTGCAGTGACCTTTGGTTAGTTATTTATTCTATTTAGACATCATTTTCTTCACCTGTAAAACTTGCTTTAGTGGGTTGGTACTTGTATTAAGTGAGTTGGTGTTTATAAAGCCCTATTACAAGGTCTAATTTTCAACAGATATTATTTTCCTCTCCTTAAGCAAACAAGATATTTTGATTGCAACGTACTCCAAAGGAAGTTTTCTTTCAAAACATTTAGATTAGAAACTATGTAGTAAATATTTTTAAAGTGCTGACTGTATTTGGATGGCACACCCACGAGACCTATACCCTACATTGTGCCCTCTTGTCTTTCCTCTTGGGGCCTTATGCAGCCTCAGAATCCTTCTTAACAGAGATACATCCCAGGCAATCACAACTAGTCAGGTGGAGTACGTAGGAGACTTGAAGCAGATATTTTATTCCTGCACATTATTCAGAAAAGTTCTGGAAAAATTCACAAAGGAGATAAAATTTTAGCTATGTTTAGCAGAAACGTCCTTACAGGCAGGGAGCTGGTTTGAGTAGACATATGAAGGGCTCAGTGAATGTTGGTAGTTCTGGAAAGCAGCAAGGAACAGTCCTGATGATAGCACAGGCTGATCTAGAGGTAGGTGTGCATCGATAGGTAAGGCGGGGCTACTTAAGGTGAGGCTGGAAAGCCATCTATGTCCATCAGGTTAACATCCTCCATGCGACCTGCCCCTCTCCTGCATAAGGATCCTATTCCCTTTCCATAGCAGTTAAGACTTAGAAATCCTCGGTCATCATAATTGTAGAGGATAAAGGAAACCAGCTCAGGATGGCCAATCCTAATCTGCCACTTCTTGCCAGGAATCCACAAAGCCCCCTTTCTCCACTGGTCAGATAAAGCTGTTTCTTTTCTCGGAGAGATTCCAGGACCCTGATCTTGGCTTTGACTTTGCAGGTGTGCCAGGATGACTGTTCCCAATCATCTCATTCCCTGGCCTCTCACACGTGGGAGATCCAGGGTCAACTGCTGTCAGACAGAGCAACTCCATTCGAGTCACCTTTCATGGATCTCAGGCACCATGGGGTTGAAGGAAAAAGTACCCTGGGACCTCTAGACTGCTTAAGGAAGATGGAGAAGAGTCCGGCTGGGAAGGTGCTGGTGCTCAAAGTGGGCTCCCTCCCACTTGTGTCCAGGATTTTTTGGGTTGGGCTGAGTATGTGATAGCTAGCTCTCTACTGCCAGAAAGCAGGCTTGGCCTCTTCTGTGTCCTGACATTTCCCACTCCTACCTCTGGGGTTTCTGCCTCTCTGGTTTTCCATTCTCCCCTGCATTATGGTCTTCCTCCTCTTCCTACCCAGATGGGATAGAAAACATCAAACACAGGGACTTGGCAGGTCTTAGCCACTAGAGGATGAAAAACTCAGTACAGCAACCAGACAACAGCTCAAATGTGCAGGGACTATCCATTTTGCAGTCTGCTGGTTATCTAGGCTCCCTTTCCTGTGACTCATTGGCACCTCTCATTACAAGGGTGGAAGGAAATGGGGGGTAGATGTGGAGGGAGGCGGGAGGGAGTTCAGGGGTGGATAGGAGGAGGGAGTACCTGAGTGATGTGGGACAAGAGAAACCCCAATTGGGTCAGAGCAGTTGTGGCAGCTGTTTTCTATTCTCTCCCCTCTCGATGGTGCCCGCTGCAGCCTGGTTTCATGCATGACCTCCAGCAGGTGTGAAAGATAGGTTGAGCGGTGGGCTGGAGCTGCACGTGGAGCTGAAACACCTGGACTCCCCTCTGGAGACCCTTCCCGCTCCCCTCTGTAGTTTAATTCACTGCCAGGGTGCTAGCCAGAGGCCCAGGTAGAAAGCAGCATGGGAGGGGCTGGGGGCAGGATGTGGCGAGTGTGGTTCTCATGATGCTCAGGAGGTGGGTGGGGGAGGGACTTTCACAGGCACCCCAGATGTGGGACCTGTAAATGTCAAACCGCATCCTGTTGTGACTACCGAGATGGAGCCGGGGCAGGTGGCTGTTGGTACTTGGTGCTGATGTTACTCAGAGATAAACAGCCCAGCAGCCAGTACTAGGTAGAGCTGCCCCTATCCCTTCCCCAACTGTCTGTAGCAATCAAGAACATCTAAACCTGCATCTCTTCACTCCCTAACCTTTGATGCCAGGTCCTCTCCTGTTTTAATACCATTTTCTTCTTTCATTCATGAACCTAGACCTCTTTCCTGGAGGAGGGCCAGGGAACAGGTGCCCGGGCTCCAGGTCCCTCTTGTTACTGTGGGCTTCTGTCTCTTTATACCAATAGACACCCTTCAAGACTAATGTCATAGATGTGTGTGATTTGGGGCTGGGGAGAGCTTAGATCCCATGTGTTATTACCCTCTTGCTGCTTTGGGGCCTACAGACTTTGAATCACTTAATCTAAAGAGTAGAGTTTAAAGATTCTTTTTTTTTTTTTTTTGGCGGTACTGGGGATTGAACCCAGGGGCATTCTACCTGTGAGCTACACCCCCAGCCCTAATTTTTATTCTTTATTTTGAAACAGGGTCTTACTAAGTTGCCGAGGGCCTCACTAAGTAGCTGAGGCTGGCCGCGAACCCAGATCCTCCTGTCTCAGCCTCCCAAGTACTGGGATTACAAGTGTGCGCCACCATGCCCGGCTTAAAGATTCTTTATAGGTCACTTTCCCCAATCTTGTTTCACAGAGGAGGATATTGAGACCCAGAGAATAAGTTGCGAAGGGTCATGCAGCTGGGGACAGAGGAGGACCAGACACTAATTTCGTTTGCTCTAACAGCTCCTGGACTTCAGACAGAGATTAAGAACCATGGGTTTCAGAGTGAGCTGTGGTTTTGCTATGAATTTGATGAATCACTTGTGTAAGGATAAGTAAGGCGAAACGATCATAGCCGAGATGGTATGAGGATGGAGGGATAAGCATCAGGACCTACAGAATTAGAATCTTACAGAAACCAGGTAAGTTGGAGAGATGAGCTGAGGAAATGCGAAACAAGTAAACAAGTGCTCTTTGTCCCCTCCTCCCCCTCAAAGAAAGAAAACCAACTGTATGCGCCGGAGGAGGACCGGGCGTGCGGCTCACTAGCTGCACAGGTGAAAAAGGCACAGAGATTTGAGTCAGAAGTGAGCTGTGAGTCAATGGGGTGATGTGAGTACAAAAAAAAAAAAAAAAGGAAAGAAAGAAAAGAAAAGAAAAAGTGGCCCAAATGCAACTAATGCATCAGATCTTGAGAACAAGGAGATAAAACTCCCTCTTTACCCTAAGTAGGTCAGAACCCACCTGGTGCTGAGTCCCTCTGCACACCACCCTTTTACAAAGGATAAAAACAAACTTAAATGGTTCCCGAAGAGAGTGACTGGGCTATGGAGAGTTGGAGATTTTGTGCCATGGGAGAACAAAATTGAGCAAACTGAAGCTGTTTAGCTTGAAAAACACCTTTGGGATGATGGTAATTAGAGTAACGAGAGCTGCTATTTACTGAGACTGCTAAGAGCTTCACATGCTGTATGCATTAAATAAGGTGAAACACCTTGTGAAGTTGAGGTTGCGATTGAGCCATTTTACAGAAAGGGAAACTGAGTCTTGGGCAGTTACTTGCCCAAGGTCACATAGCTGGAAGTGACAGAACTGAGACTAGAACCCAGGTCTCTTTGGCTCTAATGTCCACATTCTTTGCGATCAAGCTTTTTAAAGTTCTAATTGTTTTCTCTCTCTCTCTCTCTTTGTGGTACTAGGGATTGAACCTAGGGACATTCTACTCTGAGTTACACCCCCAGTCCTATTTTATTTTTATTTTGAAACAGGATCTTACTAAGTTGCAGAGGGCCTCACTAAGTTGCAGAGGACCTCACTGAGTTGCTGAGGCTGGCATTGAACCTGCGATCCTCCTGTCTCAGCCTCCCAAGTACTGAGATTTACAAGAGTGTGCCACCACACCCAGCTTTAATTATTGTGTCTCTCGTAGATTTGTGGATTCTTGCCTGAAGATGGGTACCAAAAATATCTTAAGGGCTTTCATAGGAAAATAGTTACAATCAAAGATAGATGCTACAATGAGTGTGTGGATACTTGAATAGGATGAAATTCTTTATAGAGCTGTCCTGCGACTAAATGTCCCACTCAGACAGGTGAGGACCAATCAAACAGGTGGAGAGTTCTCTCTCTGGGGACAGTTCAAGCATCGCTGGGGAGGGGTGGGACTCGAGACTCTATTACTATGCATGTTTACCACCCAGAGTGTCTGTGAGTCCAAGATCCAGGCAAAAATCCAGTCCCATCATGGAGTGAGGGTGCACAGGATTAAGTTGTAATTGTCGGGGTGGCATAGAACTTGGGCCTGGGGTCACTATTTCAAAACCTACTACTTTATATCCATTCAGAGATGACAGCCGAGATCAGCCCCAGAGTGAACCGAACCAAAAAACCTTTGGAATAGTCACAGTTATAGACCCATCCATTTCAGCTCCTATGTTTTGCTGACCTACAGATGCCACTGGCTCATCTCTGGTACCCCATCTCCCCAGGAGCACTCTTAGGAGCCCAGATGCAGCAGAGGTAAGGACCACAGGTAGAGGGGTATAGATGGAAGAATGGAAGAGAAGCACAGTTACTGGGACTCAGAGGAAGGGTGTGGTGAGCAGAACATAGCTTGTCTGTTGGAGGGAGATGTCACAGAGGAAAAAAAAAAAAAGGCTTCCAGATGTGAGGGGATACCCAACCCTCAGCTGGGGTAGGGGTAGGGAATACTTCGTGCTTGGGGCCCAGATGTGCTGGGTAAAGTCTCAGATTATGGAGTCCTAAGGCTTGGAAATCAACCTTTCTGGAAACTACAGGAGGCTTCCATAAGCAATGGCAACAAACTGTAAATAAAATTGTTGGCCAGGTTTCATGGCATGAGTCTTCATACAGGCCATAGGGTAATTCCAGTGGGCATGGTAAAAGTGAACCTGGTGACTGAAGTTTAAGGGATCAGTTGGAGAGCAGAAGACAGATTCGTCCATAGATCAGTGGCAAAGCTGAGTTGACCTGTGGGGTTGAGGCATCCTCCCTGAGCCCCATCAGCATCCCCCAACACTCTAAATGAAAGTGTATGTAAATATGCATGCATTTTTATTTTCACACACAGTTTCAACAGAGACTGGGGCTGTGTTACACATAGATGGTTAGGGACTTAGGTCAGGCTAGCTCCTCTCTGGGTCACTACAAAATAAGACAAATGGTGAAATAGTTCAGGGCAGAAAACGGAGATACTATTATCCACCGAGCTTCCTTGCCCTCATCTTAACCTCTCTTGTTCTAACACTCCTCTTCCTTCTCTCCCCAGTCTTCCTCTCCAGTTGTCTTAAAACAGAAAAAAAAAAAGACTTGTCTCTTGGATAGTCCAGGAGAAAGCCCCAGGAACACCCCCGCTCCCCAACCTTATATAGTCCAGCGATGAATATTGTAGTAGGAAGATCTCTAGTATTAATAGAAAAATTATTATTTCTTTTGGTACTGGAGATTGAACACAGAGATATTCTACCTCTGAACTACACCCCGAGCCCTTTTTATTTTTTATTTTGAATCAGGGTCTTGCTAAGTTGGTGAGGCTGTTCTTAAACCTGCAATCCTCCTGTCTCAGCCTCCTGAACCACACCAGGCTGTAAAATTCTTTTCAAGGCAAGTGACAATGGCTTAGAAGAGCCCCTTGCCACAGGAATCCCTTTCCCCACTCCAAGAAGTTCCCATTACTACATGACCATTTGAATTCCTCCTGTCCTTTCCTAATTGCCAAATAAATCTGTAAAGGTCAGGAGTTCATCCCTCTCCTGGATTGCTACCTTGGGGGAGTTCAGCCTTTCACAATAGTGGGATGGTGAGAACTTGGGGACCCTGGACACTCTTCTAGAGATGCTTTGCTGTGAGTGTGTTCAATCAATAAGCACGCTTTGCCCTCACACTGGTGTCACTTGTAGAGTTAGCTGCTGAGCTGTCCTACATTTTGCCCACATAGCTCCTTGATGACATAAAACTTAGAGCAGCCCTGAGGTTAGAATAAGTGGGGAGACCCAGATCGCTGAAGAATCTCTTTAGTTTCTCCATTGCAGGAGTAACTCAGGACTCAAGGATTGTCTCAGAGTCTCTTTCCTGAAGTGCCCTGCATCCGGGCTTTGCCAGAATAGTTCTGGTTTATTCCTTTCGTCTCAGCATCCCATCTGGTTAGTGGCCTCTTTGCTCTTAATAGTACCCCAGTTCCTACTGGGATACTATATGATTGCCCTGTGCCTGACTCATTTGTGCTCAGTTTAACCTAAGGAAGAATGGAGATTCTTCTGGAATTGGTCCAGAAGACTTAAGTTAGATTCTAGCAGAAGAACTCAACTTCCCAGGAACTGTGAGTTGATTGTTGGGAGTTGTGATGTTTGGGAAAGTCAGGGAAATGGCTGGAAGGACTTGGGCAGAGGAGCTCTCTCTGTCATGTATGATGTTGGTTGCGGGTTAAATGGAGTGTATAACTCTCTCCACCTCTGTTAAGTTCCCAAGATGAAATGCACCTGGTCTTTTATCTTCCAGAGGAAATCCCTTCATTCTTCGTCTTGACCTGCTGGCAAACTAGGTTACTAAACCAGTGACCCCGCCCCTCACATGCTCCTACCTGCTAATGCCTCTACCTTCTGTATCGCAAGATGACAGTCACTCAACCCGCAGACCCCATTCTCTTCGACAAGGGGTTACCCTCCCCCACTACCACCCTGGTCTAGCCCTACAGCTGCTCAGCCCCTCACAGCTCTTCCCACACAAATCCCTGTCCTTCAACACCCCATCCCCGTCCACTCCCTCTGGCCCACACAACACCCCAAAGCATTTGCATGTACCATCAGCTACTTATCTTCTCATCCCACCCTTGAGAGGAATCACCAGGGTATGCCTGCAGCCTCCCCACAGGTCTGAAGAGTGGGAGGCAACCTTTCCTGAATGCTGGCGTAGGACCTAGAGCCTACCCCTTTGTTGTTATGACATTTTAGCCACCACAAAAGCAAAGCAACACATACTCCGCAAAATCAACAACCAGTAAAAAAGTTACTGCAATTTGAGACATCGAGAGATAGGTATGACTAATGGAAGTTTCCAGAATGCAGTGAGCTCCCTAGGCCAACCCTTCTATGAGGCTCACCCTTCCTGGCCTGGGAAAGCCACTTCCATGGAACCTCCCATCTCCACTTCTTGGGCACTCAGGGTCATGGATGTATAGTTTCCCTGCAGAATCCATGCCCACCCTGAACTTCAGAATGTCACCCTATTTGGAAATCCATCTTTGTAGATGTAATTTGTTAAAATTTTTAGGTGAAATCATGATGGATTTAGGGGGAGGTTTAAATACAATGGCTCATGTCTTGCTAAGCAAAAGGAGAGGGAAATTTAGATGCAGAGCCACAGAGAAGAACGCATGTGAAGACAGAGGCAGAGACTGGAGTGATGTTCACATAAGCCAGGGAGCACCAAGACCCACCAGGAGAGGGAGAGACAAGCAAGGATCCTCCCCTGGGACTTTCAGAGAGTGTAACTCTGTTGACGCCTTAACTGAGTTTCTGGTCTCCAGAATTGCAAGAGAATGCGTCTCTATTGTTTTCCACCACCCAGTGGCTCTTTGTTATGGGACTTCATTGTGTACTTTGTTTCTATAGTCCTAGGAAACGAACACATTGAGCAATTGAGGCATCTCCAGTATGTCTCTGTGGCTGCTACCCCAGAGTTAGGGAGCTGCTGTTCCAGGGTCACCATGATACCATGAACAATAAGCATACCATCCTAGTCCTTACTTGGGAAAAAATTCCAAAATCACCCTCTTTCAAAGATAGTGGATTGATCTGTGAACTACATTTTACATGTATTCTTTTTTTTTTTTTTTTGTGGTACTGGGGATTGCCCAGGGGCGTTCTATCTCCGAGCTACACCCCCAGCCCTATTTTTTTTATTCTTTATTTTGAAACAGGGTCTCACTAAGCTGTGGAGAGCCTCACTAAGTAGCTAAGGCTGGCGGTGAACCTGGATGCTCCGGTCTCGGCCTCCCAAGTACTGGGATTACAAGTGTGCGTCACCACGCCCGGCTACATCTATTCTTTTCTTGACCTGAGGAAGACAGGACACTGTCAGGGTCCCAGGGGCCATGCCACAGTTTCACCCCTTACCAGTGGATTGATCTGTGAACTAGATTTTACACCTATAAAATAGGGAGATCACTACTTGCTTCTACAGCCATTGTAGAGATTAGATGGGACCATGCATGTGCCAGGGTCCAGCCAAGGCCCGCAGGGGGCAAGTGGGCTCTCAGGAAGGGCTCCTTCATCTTTCCTGCTCTTCCTCTGCTTTCAGACTTTGTTTCTCACCCTGACACTGTGCCTTAGCTAACTTAGACATGGCCCTCCCATTGTTCTGTGCCCTCTTTTCTCTAATCACATTCATCCCTTACCACAGTGCAATGTTCTACTATGATGAATTAAACCCACATGCAGTGTTCTAAGATCCCTGCACCCAAGTAGGTGCACCTAACACCCAACACTTGGGGTGGTCTTCTCTCCATCCATCGAGTGAAGGACCCATTGGAAGGACTATCCCGCACGTACCACCTGGGCGCCTGCTGGGCCCTGCTCCCCTTCTCAGTCCTCCCCCATGGTCTGCTACATTTGCTCTGCTCCTGGAAGAGTACTCATCCTAGACGTCACATATCAGTTTTCTTTTTTATTTTTTTGTGGTACTGGGGATGGAACCCAGGGGCATTCTGCCTCTGAGCTATACCCCCAGCCTTATTTTATTCTTTATTTTGAAACACGGTCTCACTAAATTGCGAAGGGCCTCACAAGTTGCTGAGGCTGGCCGTGAACCTGTGATCCTCCTGTCTCAGCCTCCCTAGTACTGGGATTACAAGCGTGCGCCACCACGCCTGGCTTCAGTTTTCTTAACTCAGCTTCTTCTCTAGGATCTCAACCTAGACATGCATTGCAGCACAAATCTTAAGCCTCAATCCTGAAACAAGATGCAGGTGTTAAAGAGAAACACAGATAAAACCTAAAGGCATAAAAAATGACACTTGAATCTGGAATTGAGATGTGAACAGGTATTAGAACCCATAGGTCTGCCTGGCCTCTGTCCTGTGCCCGGCAGGGTTATGGCTTGCAGTGTGCTTCCCTCTCTGTCGTTGTCCTGTTGGTTTCCCAGAGCCCAGCCATCGCCTTTGAGACTATCTCTATGGGGACCTGCAATGCCTGGTATGGCCCAGAGCCTTTGAGGACTGCTGTCAGGAGGAAGCAGCATCGGTGGAGAGGGGGTTGGTTAGTCACTCTGCATGCACTGAAGTCAGACTGGAGCTCAGCAAAGGGCAGGACCCCAAAGACACCCCTGAGACACAACTGGGCCCAGCATGCCAGTTTTATTGGTTTAGTCTGTTCTAGATTCAGTGCTGGGCACTCAATCTGCAGGGAAGTAGAGAGGAAGGATGCATATCCATCATATCCATGTTGGAAAGGGATGAGAGGCCGAGAGTAACTCTTTAGGAGCACAGACTGGAGCAGGCGCAGGAGATCCAGGGAGAGGCTGAAGAACGGCTCGAGATGCACCATCACAGCTAGCCTCAGGAATTCTTTTTCTTGACCTAAGGGGGACAGGACACTGTGAGGGTCCCAGGGGCCATGGAGACTGGAAATGGGGAAGAAGAGGCAGATACTGGGGCCTGATTTTAAGGAGTGCTCCTTGGTTCTCCCATCCTCCAGTGCTGCATTCCATAACAATCCCTGCATTTTCTTCCCAGTCCATTGTGGTCTCATTGAGACGACAGGACATATCTGGGCTGGGGCTGGCTTTGAGATCCCCGTATATCCCATGTACAATGGTCTACCCCTTCTCTCCATCTGTCTGCCCCATCCCACCCGCCTCCTTACCATGGCCATCAGCACCAGGGCGCTGACCAGCACAGCATACAGCGTGGCCTTCCCCAGCAGGATCTCATAGAGGAGGGTGGCAGACAGGATCCCTTGCTGATAGGACACTGTGGTGGGAAGGGAGAGCAGGTGAGGACCCCTGAGCACCGAGCTCTGGCCCCCCTCAAGCCCCACATCCCTGGGTCCTCCGTGCCCTGGTCCCAGAGCCAAGAGCATGGGAGATGGAGAGAGAGGGAGCAGCTCACTCACCTGAGGTGATGCCACAGTCTGAAAGAAAAGAGGGGGAGACGTGGGTGAGAGACCCCATCTTCTTAAGAACATGGAAACCTAAGCCAGCTGCACGGTTAGCACAGGCTGCCTGGCCCAGCCCAGCCTCCTCTGACAGCCCTGGT
>PVJS01017689.1:0-35842 GCA_004027185.1 Glis glis
TACCTCTGAGCTACACCCCTGGCCCTGTTTTTTATACTTTATTTTGAAACCAGGTCTCACAAAGTTGTGGAGGGCCTCACTAAGTAGAGAGAGAGAGAGATAGGGGGAGAGAGCGAGAGAGCTGAGGCTGGCCGCGAACCCGGATCCTCTGGTCTCCGCCTCCCAAAGTACTGGGATTACAAGTGTGCACCACCACGCCCGGCTTATTCTTTATTTTGAAACAGGGTCTTACTAATTTGTGGAGGACCTCACTAAGTAGCTGAGGCTGGCCGAGAACCTGGATCTTCCAGTCTCAGTCTCTCAAGTACTGGGATTACAAGTGTGCACCACCACACCCGGCTGCCCTATTTATTTTTTGTTTTTTATTTTTCTGGGTGATACTGGGGATGGGACCCAGGGGCCTTCTACCTCCAGGCTATTTTTTACTTGGAAACAGGGTCTTGCTAAGTTGCAGAGGGTCTCACTAAATTGCTGAGGCTGGCCTCGAACCTGGGATCCTCCTGTCTCAGCCTCTCAAGTACTGGGATTACAAGTGTGCACCACCACACCCGGCTGCCCTATTTATTTTTTGTTTTTTATTTTTCTGGGTGATACTGGGGATGGGACCCAGGGGCCTTCTACCTCCAGTTATTTTTTACTTGGAAACAGGGTCTTGCTAAGTTGCAGAGGGTCTCACTAAATTGCTGAGGCTGGCCTCGAACCTGGGATCCTCCTGTCTCAGCCTCTCAAGTACTGGGATTACAGGTGTGCACCACCATGCCTGACGTTTGCCCTATTTTTTATTCTTTATTTTGGAACAGGGTCTCACTAAGTTGCGGAGAGCCTCACTAAGTAGCTGAGGCTTGCCTGCTAGCCTGGATCCTCCTGTCTCAGCCTCCCAAGTTCTGGGATTACAAGTGTGCACCACCACACCGGTCTTTCGCTTCATTTCTTTAGACAGCTTCAATTTATCCTGTAAGCTTATAGCTAAATTATCCTCCACTGGAAGACAGTGATATGGGGTTTCATTTACTTTTGGGTTATAGTTCCACTAGTCCTAAAATCTCCCGGGCTGTAACGTGGTCCTACACGCATGAGCTCCCTGCAGTTGTCTCGAGACTGGCCACACCAACTTGGCAGTGCCCGACTTGCCTCTTGTTAGAGCCGAGCCCCTGGGCACAAGGTTGGGTGTGGCAGTAGAGTTAGGTTTCTTAAAGTCTCTGAAGCTTATTCTCTATTTCTGCTAGGGCACAGGGGCACCTGCTGTAGCTGCTGGGTTGAGTGGCACGGTGCAGGGCCTAGCCCCCCACCCCCGCCACTTGCCTGCATTTACTTCACTTGTATGGGACAGAGGACTGGTCTACCTGGACAGGGTGGGTCACAGGAGGCTTTCCTGAGGGGGTGACATAGTGGACTTTGAAGAGGGGCTAATATGCTGAGAGACAGGAGGGGTTTGGATGTGCTGGTGTCTATGACTAGAGGTTTTGGGTCTGTAGTAGGCAGAATGACCCCCTCTGCCCCCAAGACATCTGCGTCCCGATCCCTGGCACCAGGAAAGTGCTGTTGCATGGCAGAGTCCTCTCGCAGATCCCTGGCCGAGGTCATCCTTCATGGTCCCGATGGACCCGTGTAGTCACAAGGGTCCCAGGAAGAGGGGAGGGTCAGGAATCGGTGCCCGTTCCTGCGGGGAGAGCGATGTGACCAGCCCCCCCCCCCCCGGCCTGAAGATGCAGGGGCAGCAAGGAACGTGGGCAGCCGGGGAAGACGTCCCCTTGGGCCTCCAGAGGAGCAGACCTGCTGACCCCATGATTTTAGCCAATGAGCGCCATTTCAGACCTAGGACCTCCGGGTTTGTGGTGATGGTTACGGCAGTCCAGGGAAGCCGGCGGGCTGCCCGGAGGTGGGTCAGAAGGTGCACAGAGGTGTGCCGAGGGCGGTTAACGCAGGCTCCACAAGTTCTGGGACAGGTGCACCTCCGTCCCTGTTGTAGAGCAGCACGAAACAAGGCCCCGAGCGAGTTGGAGAAGGGAACCAGGCTCACCCAGGGCAAGCGCAGCGCCAGGTTGAAGCCAGGCTGCCTGGCCTCGTAGCCATTTGCCATCCCTCATAGCCAGGGACACCGCTGGCCGTGGCAGTAGCAGTTACGGCTGTTTCTATTGAAATGGCCTGGATGCCGGCTCCCGTTCCTTACCTCACCCGAGTGGCAGGCTGCAGTTGGGCATCCTAGTCTGAACGTTTCTGTGTGGTTCACCACATGCTTTGAATAGAGAAAGTTGCTTGCCGCCAAGACGTGCCAGGGCCCATACAGCCCAGCAGGTAGGATTCGGTGTTACAGGAAGCTACCAAGCGCATTGTTACACCTTGGAGGATGCCTTCCTTGTGAACCAGGTCTTCAGTAGCGTGTTTTGATAGGATCCTGGACTGCGTGGCTCTGCGTGTGTGTAGAGATTCAAGTGGGAACGGACTTGAGGGGTGAGCCCAAGGCACAGGGGTGCCGCACCTCGGAGTGCTCGGTTCTCTAGATGATGGAGTTAGACCGCGGGGCATTTGAAACCAGAGTAGACCCAGCAGTGCAGGTCCCGGCCGTCACCCCATAGGCCTCTGCACCCCGCGGGAGCCGACCAGGGCTCTGAGGCATCCAGGCGCTCACACGAGCCCGGCTGGCTGGAGCCGCTGCTCCATGCCTGTGTCCTGTTTGGAGCCCTGGCCGCCTGTGTAGGTGTCCTTCCTGTCACCTGACCACCTGGATTTTCCAAGGCAGCAGCTTGCGCAAGTAGGAAGGAACCCCGGGTCAGAGGTACTGGAGCCCCAGGATTCCTTAGCTGAGCAGAGATTGAAAGAAGCTAGGTGACTTCAGACGCCGGTCTTCCCACACCATTACCTTCTAGCTAGCCCTGTGGTATTTAGGGTTTTTGTGGCACCTTTTCAGCCTGTTTACCTGATTGAACCTCGGGTGTGGGTTCCACCACTTATCTATACCCCAGACCCTCCCCCCTTTTTGTGGTACTGGGGGTAGAACCCAGAGTGTTCTACCTTTGAGCTACACCCCTAGTCCTATTTTATTTTGAAACAGGGTCTCACTAAGTTACTACACACTGGCCGCAAACCTGTGATCCTCCTGTCTCACTCCCCTATGTACTAGGGTTACAGGCCTGTGCCACCCTGCCAGGCCCCTGACAGTGAATTTTAAAGATGTGATAGCCATGCTGGGCATGGTGGCGAACGCTTGTAATCCCAGTACTTGGGAGGCTGAGACAGGAGGATCCGGGTTCGCGGTCAGTCTCAGCTACTTAGTGAGACCCTGTTTCAAAATAAAAAATAAAAAATAGGGCCAGGGATGTAGCACAGAGGTAGAATTCCCTGGGTTCAATCCCCAGTACCACACTCACACACAAAAAAAGATGTGATAGCCAGGCATGGTGGCACACACGCCTATAATCCAAGTACTTGGGAGGCTGAAACAGGAGGATCGCAGGTTTGAGGCCAGCCTCAACAAGTAATGAGACCGTGTTTCAAAATTAAAAAAAAAATAAACTGGGGCGGCGGGCATAGGTAGAAGTAGAACCACTCCTGGGTTGAAGCCCCCAGTAACACACACACACACACACACACACACACACACACACGTCAGTCATGCCAGGCATGGTGGTGCACGCTTGTAATCCTAGTACTTGGGAGGCTGAGACAGGAGAATCGCAGGTTCATGACCAGCTTCAGGTACTTAGGCCCTCTGCAACTTTAATGAGACCCTGTATCAAAATAAAGAATTAAAAATAGGGCCGGGCGTAAAAATAGGGCTGGGGTGAAGTTTGGTGGTAGAGTGACCCTGGGTTCAATCCCCAGTACCGCAAAAAAAAAAAAAAAGTCAGTCATGACCTGCACTTGAGATGTAGAAACAAAGGCTCTGAGATCCAAAGACATTTCTAGCCCTTTGCTGTTCAGTATGGCAGTCACTGGCTGCATGTGGCTGATTAAGTCTAAAATAGTTGGAATTAAATAGTTTCTCAGTCTCCAAGCATATTTCATGTGCTCAGTAACTACATGTGGCTGTTTGTCAAATAAAATTTAAAATACCAGTTCCTGTTACCACGGCCACATTTGGAGAGCACAGGGCACACGTGGTGTGCTTTCCAGGTTGGGCCACACAGCTGTGGAGCCTCTCCATCGCCACAGTCGGTCTGGCGGGAGCACAGCGTGGGCTGGGTCTTGCCTCTGCTTCTAAGGAGCTCCGTCCTGGTCAGCACTGATTAGAATGCGGAAGGCCAAGCATTTTTGGCTGTTACAGCCCAGGAAGAGGGTCCCCAGGCCCTCTCAACACGGCGCATGCTCGATGGTAACTGGTAACCGCGGCTTCAGGCCCACTAGGAGATGTCTGGAGATGAGGACGTGAGCACGTGTCTGCCCCTGGAAAGCTGTGGGGTGCAGAAAGGGCCTGTGAGCACTGCGCCCCCAAATGGGCAGACACCGGCCCATGGGGGTGGGGCAGGAAGGCCTGTCCCACAGAGGATGTTGGGATTTGGGCTCGGGGGACCTGAGGCCAGGGTGCCGGAGCAAGGCCCCTGAGTGAATGGAGGTGGACGCTGTCCTTTCCTGGGCCAGCGCCGTGGTCACCGCGTTGTCCTCCTTGCTCTCGCTTTAGTGCCCCGCGCGTTTGCCTGGACTTGAATAGCGGTTTCTTCTTGTACTGTGACAGAAAGTCATGCCCATCACACGGCTGTATTTCAGTTTCATTCAGATAGTAACATGCTGCATTCTTAAAATGTATCTGCTTGGGTAACAGTTACAGAGGATTAGATCTGCACCTGCCCCCCTTCCAGTTCTGGGGTCACTCTCAAGGCCTTGTCCTTTTATTGTGTGGTTCTGGGGATTGAACCCAGGGGCATTCTACCTCCGAGCTACAGCCCCAGCCGTTTTTATTATTTTTATTTTGAAACAGGGTCTCTCTAGGTTGATAAGTCTCACTACTTGCTGAGGCTGTCCTTGAACCTGTGATCCTCCTGTCTCAGCCTCCCAAATACTGGGATTATAGGCGTGTGCCACCACACCCCGCTTATTTTTTTTATAAGATGTAATAATCACCATGATTTTCTCAAATGACTAAATGGTATTATAGTTCACATACCACAACACACCCATTTAAAGTGTACAACCTAGTGGATTTTAGTATCCTCACAGTTGCGTTACTATCAACATAATTTTGTTTTGGGTTTTTTTTGGTGTTGGGGATTGAACCTACAGGCATTCTACCTCCAAGCTACACCCCCAGCCCATTTTAATTTATTTGGAAACAGGGTCTCACTAGGTTGCTGAGACAGCCTCGCTAAGTAGCTGAGGCTGGCTTTGAACCTGCGATCCTCCTGTCAGCCTCCCAAGTACTGAGATTACAAGCATGTACCACCATGCCCGACTAGCAACATAATTTTAGGACATTTTCACTACCCCCAAAACCCCCATACCTACAAGCTGTCACTCATTGCCCCCAGCCCTCGGTGGCCTCTGGATCGGTATGGATTTGCTGGTGCTGGCATTTCATGACAGTGGAGCCATCACCTACACTCCTTTTGGGTCTGGCTTCTCTTGGCACACTGTCCTCGAGCTCCATCCTGCTGCGCCTGTGCCAGTGCCTCCTTCCTCTGTGGAACCTCGCCACAATGTGTACTGGACTGAAAGGAGGCGCAGGTTCTCAGGAGACCGTTTAGTCAGTGTTAGAAGGGGGTTTGCACTGTTTATAGCTAGGAGCATGCTTTGGTACTAAGCTGTGGAGTGACTGGGTGGTGTAAGGTGGATGGCGGCACTGCCACTTGGGGGTCCATTAGAGTAGCAGAACCCCTGGGAGCCAGATGGAGGGATTTGCTGGGATTTTACTGCACACAGCCACGGGGGCTGGTTAACACGGTCTATTCCTGTGTTTGGTGTTGGAGCTGAAGTCCGAAGGGCAGTCTGGAGGGAAGGGGGGTGGAGGTGGGAGCAAGGCTGCACCTGTCTCCAGCACAGAGATGGAGCTGGAGGCAGACAGTCTGGCTCAGGGCACGTGCTCCCTCACTCCAAACAGGGAGGGGCTTAAGTTCCAGGTTAGGAAGGAGCACACTTCCAGAGCACAGGTGAGTCTGCTGCTCCCAGGCGCCGGGCCTGTGGTTGGAAGTAACTAGTGGTACGACGTGGCCACCTTGGCCCGTGCAGAGGCATGGGGACAGGGGCAGGCTCCTGGTCAGAGACCTTTGTATGTGTTGATTTGCCATTTCTGTATCCTCTTTGAAGAGGGAGCCCAAATCTTTTGCTAATGTTTTTTAGTTAGGTTGTTTCCCACTATCCTCTTTATGTATTGGGGACACAAGTCTGTGGTCTGCTCTGCGATTTGTAAATGTTTTCTTCCAGTCGAGCATGTCTTTCTGTTCTCTTTAACAGGATCTTTGTGGAGCCAAAGCCTTTGTAATGAGTATAGTTTATCAGATTCAGGTTGGGGGACTGGGGATCTAGCCCAGTGGTAGAGTGCTTGGCTAGCATGCCTGAGGCCCTGGGTTCCACCCCACTACTGCAAAAGAAATCTTTTGGGTTCTTACTGTTATTTATTTATGTATTTTTTTGTAGTACTAGGGATTGAACACAGGGGCATTCTACCTCTGAGCTCCACCCTCATTTCATTTTATTTATTTTTTTAATTTTTAATTTTTGCAGTACTAGGGATTAAACCCAGGGGCATTCTACCTCTGAGCTATACCCCCAGCCCTATTTTTATTCTTTATTTTGAAACAAGGTCTCACTAAGTTGTGGAGGCCTCACTAAGTAGCTGAGGCTGACCGCGAACTAGGATCCTTCAGTCTCAACCTCCCAAGTACTGGGATTACAAGCGTACGCCACCATGCCCGGCTTCATTTTATTTTGAAACATGGTCTTGCTAGGTTGATGAGAGTCTTAACCACTTCTTGAGGCTGTCCTCCAACCTGTGAGCCTCCTGTCTCCGCCTCCCAAGTACTGGGATTACAAGGTGTGCCATCACGCCCGGCCTTACCTCCTCTCTTTCATGTTAGAATCAGCTTCTCTATAGTTACAGAAGAAATCTGACTTCTTGACTGGATTTGTGTTTAAATGTGTATATCTTTAAAAATTATTATTATTAGTTGGGCCCAGTGGTGCACACTTGTAATCCCAGTACTTGTGAGGCTGAGACCAGAGGATCCGGGTTTATGGCCAGCCTCAGCTACTTAGTGAGGCCTTCTGCAACTTAGACCCTGCTTCAAAATAAAGAATAAAAAAAATAGGCCTGGGGATGTAGCTCGGAGGTAGAATGCCCCTGGGTTCAATCCCCAGTACCACCACCAACAATAATAATAATTTTTATTATTGTTATTACTATATATATATATATTTTTTTTTTTTGCGGTACCGGGGATTGAACCCAGGGGCATTCTACCTCCGAGCTACACCCCCGGCCCTATATTTTTATACTTGATTTTGAAACCGGGTCTCACAAAGGTACGGAGGGCCTAACTAAGTAGCTGAGGCTGGCCGCGAACTCGGATCCTCTGGTCTCAGCCTCCCAAGTACTGGGATTACAAGCGTGCGCCACCACACCCGGCTATATATTTTTTTGCAGTACTGGGGATTGAACCCAGGGGCATTCTACCTCTGCGTACACACCTCGCCCTTTATTTTTTATTTTATGGATTTTTGGGAGGGTATTGGGGGTTGAACCCCAGGGGCATTCTACCTCTGAGCTATACTCCCAGCCTTATTTTTTTATTCTTTATTTTGAAACCGGGTCTCACTAAGTAGCGGAGAGCCTCACTAAGTAGCTGAGGCTGGCCGCGAACCTGGATTCTCCTGTCTCAGCCTCCCGAGTACTGGGATTACAAGCGTGTGTCACCACGCCCGACTTATTTTTTATTTTAAAATAGGGTCTCACTAAGCTCTCTAAGGATCTTGTAAGTTTCTAAAGCTGACGTTGAACCTGTGATCCTCCTGTCTCAGGTTCCCAAGTGCTGGGATTACAGGTGTGCATGCCTGGCTAAATGTGTAGGTTTTTATTGGAATTGCATTTAAGTGGATAGATTAATTTGAGGAGAACATATCTAGGATATTGAGGCTTCCAGTCCCTGAGTGTGGAAGGGGTCTTCTGCCTTAGTCACTTTTCCTCCTGAGGAAGGCCATTGTTCGTGTCTTGTGTTACCTTGCTAGTGCACAGCAGATTTTTTTTTTTTTTTTTTTTTTTTTGCAGTACCAGGGATTGAACCCAGGGGCATTCTGCCTCCTAGCTACACCCCCGGCCCTATTTTTTATCCTTTATTTTGAAACTGGGTCTCATGAAGTTGGGGAGGGCCTCACTAATTAGCTGAGGCTGGCCGGGAACCCGGATCCTCTGGTCTCAGCCTCCCAAGTACTGGGACTACAGTCGTGCGCCACCACGCCCGGCTCACAGCAGATGTTTGAGGTCGTCATTGCTTCATAGATTTAATTGCCTCTCCCACCTTCCCGCTCTTGCTCTGTTTTTTCTAACGATAAAACCGAATTTCCTTTGCTATTCCCTAGAAAACTGGTCATCTGGGAGTTTTTCACAGTACCTTTTGGCCACTAGTTTTTCAGCCCTTGGATGCAGGTAGCCTGGGTAGGTCTCTTAAAGAAGAGTAAATTGTGTGTGGTGGTATGTGTCTTGGGTGGCTAGTCGTGGGGCAGGCAGTTTGTACTTAAAAAGCGTTTAAGAAAAATCAATTTCTTTCTGTTCTAGGTTGATCCTGTTTGGTTTTATTCAAATAAAGGAACTTAGTTGGAATTAGTTGTGTTTGGCTAGTATTGAAAGGTGTCACCAGCACAACCTGTTTACCTCTGACCTCACTGCCAGTCCCCAGCCTGGCTTGTCTTTCTGAATAGTTCTTAGGGAACCCCGGGTGTGGGAGAGGATGCTGCCATTTGCCAGGTGTAGACAGGCTTTCCAGGCCCCAGGTAGTCTGGGCCATCCCCTTGTTCAGGACTCCAGCAGCTATCCCCTCCTTGCTTCTCACTCCTGCTGCTCTGAGGGCGGCCAGGGCAGCGTCTGGCTTCAGCCTGCAGCTTAGGCCTGCTCTTTTGACCCTGCGCTTGCCCTGTGTTCATGTGTGTGTGCTTCAGTTGCAAAGAGTAGTACAAGCTGGGCGTGGTGGTGCACGCCTGTAATCCCAGTAGTTGGAAAGCTGAGACAGGAGGATTGCAGATTCAAGGCCAGCCTCAGCAATTTAGTGAGACCCTGTTTCTTTTCTTTTCTTTTTTTTTTTTTTTTTTAGTACTTGGGATTGAACCCAGGAGCATTCTATTTCTGAGCACCATCCCCAGCCCTATTTTTTATTCTTTATTTTGAAACAGGTCTCACTAAGTAGCTGAGGCTGGCTGGGAACCGGATTCTCCTGTCTTTGCCTCCCAAATACTGGGATTACAAGTGTGCGCCACCACGCCCGGCTAGTGAGATCCTGTTTCTAAATAAAAAGTAAAATAGGGCTGTTGGTGTAGCTCTGAGATAGAGCACCTTTGAGTTCAATCCCCAGCACCACAAAACAAACACAAAGAGCAGTTATAGCGGGGCCGTCCCCAGAGCACGGGAGCATAAAGGCCAGAGGGAAGGCTCCCACTGCTCAGAGGCCACCCCCAGCCCTGCGAGGACGTTGCGCGTGTCCTGGATATTCCTGTGGCTGCTCTCATCTGGTTGGTGCCCACCCATCCGCTGTCCTGTCTCTGTCCCACGGGCCGGCGCTGCTTCCCACAGCCCTTGGTTGTGCTGCACAGTTCAGCAGATGATCTTGTTCCTCCTGCGGGAGAGACCATGTGTGTGAGAATGCAGGGCCATGCCATTGGGACGGACATGGTGGGTTGTTAGGATGATCTCTGGGGAACAGATGATTTCTACATCATAAAGCCAAACTGAAAACCCCAAGCTATTTTGTTTAAGGAGCACAAATTATATGTGGCCTCCTTTGGCTTTATTTTCATGTAACTAATTTAAATCAAGATTATTTTAGAACACAGCTAACTGTCAAAGTTCAATAAATAGGTCTACTTCCACCCCCTCAGGCTCTACCACCTTTGAAACCAGGTGGTTACTGGCCTCAGCCCACAGGGGCCTCCCAAAGACACAGGACCAGAGGCGATATGGTTTAGTTGGGTGGTACTCACCCTGGGGTGGGTTTCCTGCCAGCCTCCTGGGTATAATGGAGCCACATCCCCAGTTCACAGATCATAAGTCACAACACCTCAGATTTGTGGAATCAAGCCAGTTTTATTGGTAATAATGTGATCCAATGAATTCTTAGAGTGACCAGTTCCTAAACCACACAGAGATCGACTTGACAGGCCAGAGGAGAGGCAGAGCCAGGTAGTGGACATCCTCACCACCGCCCAGCAGAACACCAGGAGCTGGACCGGAGGCCCTCCCGCCTGCCAAGGTCGTCCAGACCCGGTGGGGTGGCCGAGGCCCAAGCACCCGACCGGCTTGGGTTCTGACAGCTGCTCTGTGGCCGCACAGTGCCTTCCCAGGACAGGGTGGTCTCCTCGTCATCCCATGGGCGCCTGCCCCATGAGAACACAGAACGAATCAGAATCCGCACATGACGGCCTTCAGGGCCCTCCCTGCCTTCAGCTCCCATCCCTCCCTTCCCCACATGCTCCCGTGCCTGTCGTGTCTCGCTGCACCTAGACCCTTTCTTCGGGGTCCCCGGCCACCTGCTGCTGTGCATTCTGTGTTCTCTTCTCGGATGTCTCCTCTCAGCTGAGGTGCACGATTGCCCCTGTGGCGCCTGGCGTGGCCCTGCCACTGCCCTTTCCCTCCACCGAGGTCATCAGCACACGAGACCTCCTGTGTTCTTAGGAGCACCTGAGATGATGGCCGGACGCCTGCCTTTACTCTCCGCACGCTCCGGCCCAGAAAAGACAGCCCTGGAGCCACTGAGAGTTGTTACTGTAATCGCAGGCAGGGACGCTCACCGTCTAGGGGGCTGTCTCAGTCGTCATCTCACCGCCGTAATCCAGAACGACCGACCACGCTACTAAGATGAAGGGACATTTATTTGCTCACAGTGTTTGGAGATTCTGGGTTCGGTCCATGTGAGGCCATGTGAAGCTCAGGGGATTCAAAGATACAAGCACAGGCCGGGCGTGGTGGCGCATGCCTGTCATCCCTGGGAGGCTGAGACAGGAGGATCGCAGGTTCGAGGACAGCCTCAGCAACTCAGCAAGCCTCCTATCAACTTAGGGAGATCTTGTTTCCAAATAAAAAACAAAATCAGCCTGGGGGTATGGCTCACTGGTAGAATGCCCCTGGGTTCAATCCGAAGCACCACCACCAAAAAAAAGAAAAGATACAAGCACAATTTTTAAGGCTACACCCTGGGGGACCCATCTCCTCCAGCCACACCCCACCCATCTAGGTTACCACCCAGGAGATTACAACCCTCGTGACTTAACTCTGTCATCCCTGCGCTCATCGGGACATTCTATATCTGACCATAACGGGATGCGTGACAACTTGGGTCATGTAATGATAACGGGTTAGAATGGACCTTTAATTGTTTTTGAAGCATAGTTGAAAATTTCCACTTAGGACCATATTCCGGAATGTGGTGCTTCCAAGAGCTTTTACACATCCAGTCAGGCACAGAAGAAGTGAGGCCAGGCAGTGCTTGTGGGTCTTTGAACGGGATGGCAACTTGCTGGCCAGTGGGTGATGCTCAGCGCCTACTCTCTTCCACCCAGTGGCTGCGTGCAAGGTGGCAAGCCTCGAGCCCTGAGTTGGTAAGGAAGGACCCACTTTCAGATCTGAGGTGGGAGCAGAGAGAATTCTGAGTTATGATTCCTGATCTTACTATATCCTTTTTGTGCTTAGCCGTACTAGGGATCGACCCCAGGGCCACTCTACCACTGAGCTACAGCCCCAGCCTTTTTTATTTTTTGAGATGGGATCTAGCTAAGTTGCTAGGCTGGCCTCAAACTTGCTGTCCTTCTGCCTCATCCTGAGTAGCTGGGATTACAGGCGTGGGTCACCATGATTAACTTTATTGTGTCCCCATAAGAATTTTTATTCCTTCCTTACCTCCAGGTTCTGTTCAGGGACTGGATACATTCCAGGGCTGTCCCTGAGGCCCATGTCTACACAGGAGGGTCCCCCAGAGGGGATGGTGGTTCACCAGCCTCTCAGCTGTCCCACTCCCCGGGGGTGTGCAGAAATCAGCTCAGGAGTTTCTTGGGGAGCACGGTAACTTTCGGCCCGAGATTGGCTGCACTGTCCTTGGTGTGGATGCCCAGGGACTACCCGACTCCCTCTCCTTTCCCAGTGCCCCCTCCTGGTGTGGAGGGCTGGTTATGACCGTGCCGCCTCCTATTACCTGGTCCCCATAGGTAAGCCCCGCTGTGGCCTTTGTCCCTCAATGTGGAACAGTCCTGATGAGAGCTGTTCTTAGTACCCCTTCATCTCCTGTTGGGGTGTCAGCTAGTCTTTTTGCTTCTCTTGTGAGCTTAGTGTGAAGTTTCTGGGTTTGGAGTTTGGGGGGACTGGACCATCTGGAGGTATCGGAGCTGTGAGTGGGAACTGCAAGAGTTTGCCTGAGCAGCATGTGAACTTTGTGCAGAAGGTTGGTCCTGTGGTCCAGTGTTCAGGCGCATTGGGGATTGTTCTGCTCTTCCGGTCATTGCTGGCGGTGGTCATGGACAGAGCATGGCTGGCTCCTTGTGGGGGTCAGGAGGGCAGCGGGCACTGAGGTGTGTGGGAAGCCGCATCCGTCAGAAGAGCAAATGGGGGCGGGGAGAGGGGGAGGGAGTCATCTGTAGAATGGCTGAGTGAGTCATGGCCTAATGTTTTGGCTCTCAGAAATTAAATCCTTCAGCATATTTATGCATATGTACATGGAGCCCAACTTGATGGCTGTCATTTACCTATGTGATGTGAGTAGCGTGCTGGTGTTTCCTAACTGAGAAGTGCACACACATTGCACACATAAGTGACGTGCGTGTCAACGCTGGGAAAGCTTGGAAGAGGCGTGTCCAGCAGTGCCTTCCCTGGTGTTAGCTGTGGATGGGGAGGATCGTTCACCTCCCCACGAAGCCCCGCATCCTTTGCCTTGTAACATTTGCTGCTTGAACATCATTCTTTCAAAATCCAAAAGTAAAATAAGAAACCAGGTTCTGTACAGAAATGTCCACTGCAGCTCTATCTGTAATATCCCCAAACTGAAAAGGCCCCAGTGTCAGCAGGTGAGCCATGAAAGGCTGACACACCCTCCCTACCGTGGACTCCTCCTTACCAATAAAGAGGAACAAATCCGCCGGGCTTGGTGGTGCATACCTGTAATCTCAGTACTTGGGGGGCTAAGAAAGGAGGACCACAGATACGAGGCCAGTCTCAGCAATTTAACAAGACCCTGTTTCAAAATAAAAAATAAAAAGAGCTGGGGGTGTAGCTCAGAGATAATGCTCCTGAGTTCAATCCCTAGCACCAGAAAAAAAAAAAAGGAACAGATTCTTACAGGCTGCGGGCCCACTTATATAACATTTTCGAAATGGCAGAATTAGAGAGATGGGGATTAGTGGTTGCCAGTGATGGGGCCGGGGGTGGTTATAAAGGGCAATACACGGAATCCTAGTGTTGGAACTGTTCAGTGTCTTGACTGGCAGCAGAGAACTAGACACAAATCAGTGCAAATAAATATGGAGGATTCTGAACACGACTGTTGTGATGTTGTACTGTAGTGTTTGCAGGACAGTACTCTATAGGGGGAGTAGGAAAAGGCCACATATTCTCTCATATTAAAACTGCTTGTGAAGCCAGGTGTGGTGGGCATGCCTGTAATCCACTACTTGACAGGAGCTGAGACAGGAGGATCACAGCTTTCAAAGGGGCAGCCTCAGCAACTTAGTGAGGCCCTATTTCAAAATAACAGATGAAAAGGACTGAGGGCATAGCTCAGAGGTAGAATACACCTCGGTTCAATCCCCAGTAACAAAACAAAACCTGCTTGTGAATGTAGTTATTTCAGTTTAATTCGATTTCAGTAGGAATTGTATACAGGTGCACGGGTTATTTTGGGAGAATGCATTTTAACAAAGCATACATATAGCTGGGCACAGGTTAGAGGCCAGCCTGGGCAACTTAGGCCTGATTTCAAAAAATGAAAAGGGGTGGAGGGCTCAGTGGGCGAGCATCCGTGGGTTCAATGGCGGGGAAGATGGTTAGATCCTCTCGCTTGTCAAATGTCCTGCACGTGCTCCCGCTGGGGCTCGGTTCTGACCCAGTGCACTTGCCCTCTGGTGTCTGTATGGGAAACTTCACAGACCAGCTCCCAGACCGCGTTTCTACCTTTAACTGCTTGAGACGTTAAGGCATACTCTGTGTGAGTGCGTGATGCTGAAATTTTTATGTCAGTTATTTGACTCGCTTCTTAGACTTGAGGACTCACCATGCTGCTGTTTTAAAATAAGAATTTTTTTTGCGGAACTGGATTGAACCCAGGGGCATTCTACCTCCCAGCTACAACCCCAGCCCTAGTTTTTATTCTTTTGAAACAGGGTCTCTCTTAAGTTGAGGAGGGTCTCACTAAGTAACTGAGGCTGGCCATGAACCTGTGATCCTCCCGTCTCAGCCGCCCAAGTACTGGGATTACAAGCGTACGCCACCACATCCAGCTCTAAAATAAGATTTTAAGTTTGGAATCATTTTAGATTTACAGAAAAGTTGCAAAGTTGATACAAAGATTTTCCATCTGCCCTTGACTGGGTCCTCCCCCACTGTGAACAGTTTACATCGCCAGGGTTCCTTTGTCACCTCAAAGGACTGGACCTCAGGTACTGCCCACCAAATCCAGCACTTTGGGGATTTCACCAGTTTTTCCACTAGCATCCTCTCGGTGTCCCTGGACTCCATTGTCTTATCTAAATATGACGAGGTTCTTGGAATGTGTTTCTGGTCCTAAAGATGAATTCTGTAGGCGGCTTGTTTGAAAAAGAACGCTGAGGTGCAGGCCTGCTCCTGAGGGTTCTATGCAGTCACTCTGGAAGAGAGAACCTCCCCTCCCCCTCCCCGCACACAGACCCTGCCTCAGAGCCATGAGACATGGCTGGGAACCACAGGCTGGCGCCAGAAGGTGATGAAGGGTTTTCGAACCAATGCTGACATTTCTGAGTTAATCTTCTGAAATGTATTTGGGATTGCTGATCAAGAAATCGTATCAGTTTATAATTTATATGCAGAAAGATACAGGTTTTCTTTGTGTGTGTGTTGTGGTTGTGGGGCTGGAACCCATGGGCATTCTACCTCTGAGCTACACCCCTAGTCCTATTCTTTTTATTTTGATACAGGGTCTAAGTTGCAGAGGGCCTCACTAAGTTGCTGAGGCTGGCCACAAACCTGCGATCCTCCTGTCTCAGCCTCCCAAGCACTGGGATTACAAGTGTGTGCTTCACCACACCCGGTTTCAGGTTTTCTTACTAGTTTCGATAACCTCTATGTTAAGTAATATTCCTTTTTGTTTGTTTGTTTTGTACTGGGGATTGAACCCAGGGACATTGTACCTCTAAGCTACACCTCCAGCCCTTTTATGTTTTATTTTGATACAGGGTCTCAGTTTCTGAGGCTAGCTTCCATCTTCCTGTCTCAGTCTCCCAGGCACTGAGACTACAGGCCTGGGCCCCTGGGCTTATTTTAAGTATTATTCTTAAATGAGTTAGGGAGCTGGGTGTGGTGGCACACACCTATAATCCCAGTACTTGCTAGGCTGAGATAGGAGGAACACAAGTTTGAGGCAACCTCAGCAACGTAGCAAGACCCTTGGCACTTAGCGAGACCCTGTTTCAAAATAAAAAATAAAATAGGGCTGGAGGTGTAGCTTGGAGGTAGAACGCCCTTGTGTTCAATCCCCAGTACCTAATAAATATTAGTTTGGGGATGGGGAGCTGAGAGAAGGGACCTGGCGGGAAACAGCCCAGGGTGGTTTTGACTTGGACTTGAGGTAAGCTGATAGAGTGGGGTGAAGATGACTCCCCGGCTCCATGTGACCGATCCCGGAGGAGTCGGCCATGCGCTCTGCGTCTGTGTGCTCAGCTGTCATCAGTAGGTGCTAATGGCCGCTGGGAGAGTGAGTGGGGTCCAGGGGATGCCAGCGAGTCTGAGGCAGCATTTGGCTCTTTAGCCAAGGCACCACCTGTTGGCACTACATGGACACTTAGGGGCTGCAAGGTTTCCATGTGCTTGGTGTGCCCCCACTTTGGCCTTCTGGGGGAGATTTGATAAAGTTTTGTGAAGTGACAGAAAATGTCAATGCCAAAAAGCTGGAAATCCTGCATTTTCTGGTCTTTGATCTTATGCAGGAGTGAGATTCAGATGCTAACCATTGCCGTCTAATTTCCATAGCAATTGGCCAGGGTTCTTTGGTAGAATAGTAGTTCTGTGTGTGACATCACAAATGGAAGTCAATGGGAGAAATCAGAAATCAGAACATAAGCATCGGCATCCTCAGTAAAAGAGGAAGAAATAGATTTTATAAGTAGCCACGGGAGCCTGTGATGTCTCTAAAAATAGGTATTTTGTGCCTTTTAATACACATTGTGTCTCTGGTACTTAAAGTAAGGAAAATGATCTTCTGTTGGATTTCCAAGGGTGACACATATTTTGGACTGTTACTTGCCTTATTTTCCTGTAGACATTCAGTGTATCAGGGACGTTATTTTTGTGGTGCTGAGGGTAGAACCCAGGGCCTCATGCACGTAGACAAGTGCTCTGCCACTGAGCTAACCCAGGCCCCAGGGATTTTTAAAATCTGTTTTACATTATTAGTCTTTGCTGAATGTGGTTCCACTCTTATTAATAAATTTGATAATTGTGTCAAAAAATGAGTGTTGTAGTTCATGTTAGGCCAAATCAGTGTTAATATGGTTAATATGCCTTGCAAAATTCCAACTAGGTGCGACATAAAACTCGGGAGCAGAATCACTCTTCTGCAGGGGTGAGGGTGTGCGCATCCAGCTCGCACATGTCTTGGACAGCAGTGAGGGCAGTCTTACCACCTAGGCTAGTTCTAGAAGCTTGGTACAGGTTTTTTGTGGCAGTCAGGTACTTTCATCATTTCTTTCTTTTTTTTTTTTTTGCGGTACCGGGAATTGAACTCGGTGGCATTCTACCTCCGAGCTACACACCCAGCCCTATTTTATTCTTTATTTGGAAACAGGGTCTCACTAGGTTGTGGTGGGCCTCACTGAGTAGCTGAGGCTGGCCATGAACCTGCAATCCTCCTGTCCCAGCCTCCCAAGTACTGGGATTACAAGCGTGCGCCACCATGCCTGGCTGCATCATTTATTTCTGATCCAGGGATTTACTGTGTTGAATTAGTCTTTAGTCTTCCTGCAGAACTACCTCATTTATGAGGAACCTTTAAAGACTGCTGTTCTGTCCCTTAAGAGATAGACCTGCGTTGCCCCAGCAGTTGGCTGGGGTCTTCCAGGACCTGCTCTGGAGCACATCTTGAACCAACCAGTGACCGTGCTGTTTCCGTCACTGCCTGACACTGTCTCCATGCCTGGAGGGGTGGAGAAGGGCCAGTTGGTCTCACCAACATGAGTGTGTTGGTTGGATGTAAAAGACGAGCTCTTGCTCCAGAGGGAGGCTCTGGTAGAACTCTGCTTGACTTTCCTTTTAGGTGCCAGCTGCAGAGAAGCCGTCTTGATTTATGATACGCTCTATCAGGCTTTCTTTAGTCCTGGTGCTGAAACACTTCGTGGGATTCATTAACTCTTCCCACCCCACACAGCAACATGTTTTGGATCCATCCATACATCTGAGTTGATCTTAGTTTCTATAATTGCGATAACTTTTGGTGGAAAAGCACGCTTATCACAAGTCATCAAAACAAATCCTCCTTTCTGCTGTAATCTGACTTCACTTGTATTATTTCCTAGTCTCATTTCACTGGACCTCATAAAACCAGAGCTGTTGTCTGCATTTTACAATTACAGACAGTTGTAGACTTATAACGTGCCACGATTTAGACCGCTTACATTTACATAGTATCCTGGTCTTAGAAAGGGTGCTTTTGGTTCCATGGTCTGTGGTTTTTGTATTTGTGCATTATAAAACCATGGGGTTTTGTGTGTGGGTGTGTGGGTGTGCGCGCGTGCGCGCATGCGCTACTTGGGATTGAACCCAGGGGAATTCTACCTCTGAGCTACACCCCCAGACGTATTTTATTTATTTTTGTGGTACTGGGGATTGAACCCAGGAGCATTCTACCTCTGGGCTACACCCCAGACTTATTTATTTATTTATTTATTTATTTAATTTTATGTGGTTGAACCCAGAGGCATTCTACCTTCGAGCTACACCCCTAGCCCTATTTTATTTTTATTTTGAAACAGGGTCTCGCTAGGTTGATGAAAGTCTCACTATTTGCTGAGGCTGTCCTCAAACCAGTGATCCTCCTGTCTCAACCTCCCAAGTACTAGGATTACAGGTGTGTGCCACCACACCTGGCTTTTATTTATTTAATTAATTTAAATTTTTGCGGTACTGGGGATTGAATCCAGGGGCATTCTACCTCCGAGCTACACCCCCAGCCCTATTTTTTATTCTTTATTTTGAAACAGGGTCTCACCAAATTGCAGAGGGCCTCACTAAATAGCTGAGGCTGGCTGCGAACCTGTGATCCTCCTGTCTCAGCCTTCCAAGCACTGGGATTACAAACATGTGCCACCACGCGCAGCTATTTATTTATTTATTTATTTATTTATTTATTTATTTATGTGTTTATTTGCGGTACCGGGGATTGAACGCAGGGGCGTTCTACCTCCGCGCTACGCCCCCGGCCCTATTTCTTATACTTTATTTTTGAAACCGGGTCTCACAAAGTTGCAGAGGGCCTCACTAAGGAGAGAGAGAGAGACAGACAGACAGAGAGACAGGGAGAGAGAGCGCTGAGGCTGGCCGCGAACCTGGATTGAACCTGGATCCTCCGGACTCCGCCTCCCAAAGTACTGGGATTACAAGCATGCGCCACCACGCCCAGCTGCTATTTATTTTTTGAAACAGAGTTTTGTTTTGTTTTGTTTTTGTGCTACTTGGGAGTGAACCCAGAGGCATTGTACCTCTGAGCTACACTCCCAGCCTTTAATTTTTATTTTGAAACAGGGTTTCTAGGTTGATGAGAGTCTCACTATTTGCTGAGGCTGTCCTCGAACCTGCAATCCTCCTGTCTCAGCTTCCCAAGTACTGGGATTCCAGGCATGTGCTACCATGCCCAACTGAAATAGTATTTCAAAGCATTGGTGGGACAGGATTGAACTGAGAAATTAAAACACCGGGTGTGCTTCAAGTAAAGTACTTGGATTTTGTTGCCCCGACCTGGTGTGTGGCAGAGGTGGAAGAGACTCTGACACTTCTGTAGAACCACTCCTGGGCTCTTGTTTAACAGTTTTAATCATTATTTCCTTATACACCTTTGAGTTCTGTGAGGGGAAATATTTTATTTCTGTTCCAACACAGCTCTACCTGTTATAACAATGATTGAATGTAATAACTATTGCTTGGTATCTTTTCTTTTTTAACTAAACAAAGCTTAGAATTACCAAATAGGTACATTGAGAAGCTTTTTTTAAAAAGTGCCGCATAATATAACATTGGTGGAATGTGTCATAACTTATTTAATTAGGCTTTTTTTTTTTTTTTGCGGTACCGGGGATTGAACCCAGGGTCATTCTACCTCCAAGCTACACCCCCGGCCCTATTTTTTATATTTTATTTTGAAACCGGGTCTCACGAAGTTGTGGAGGGCCTCACTAAGTAGCTGAGGCTGGCCGCTAACCCGGATCCTCTGGTCTCAGCCTCCCAAGTACTAGGATTACAAGTGAGCGCCACCACACCCGGCTTAATAGGCTTTCTTTGACTTTTCCCCCATAAAACTTTTTTTTTTGTATGTGTGTGTGTGTGGAGGGGTACTGGGGTTTGAACCCAAGGGCATTCTACTTCCAAGTTATACCCCAAGCCCTTTAAATTTTTTTTTTTTTTAAACAGGGTCTTGCTAGGTTGCTGAGAGAGAGTCTTGCTTCGTGGTTGAGGCTGTCCTTGAATCTGTGGTCCTCTTGTCTCAGCCTTCCCAAGTAGTGGGATTATAGGCCTGCATCACCACACCTGGCTGCTATAAAATTTTTATAAAACTAAAGTACCCCTCCCTCTATTTATTTATTTAATTTTTTTTGCGGTATTGGGGATTGAACCCAGGGGCATTCTACCTCCATGCTACACCCTCGGCCCTATTTTTTATACTTTATTTTGAAACCGGGTCTCACAAAGTTGCGGAGGGCCTCACTAGGTAGAGAGAGAGAGCTGAGGCTGGCCGTGAACCTGGATCCTCCGGTCTCTGCCTCCCGAAGTACTGGGATTACAAGAGGGGGGGCACCATGCCCGGCTGCCCCTCCCTTTATTTAGCTCATTTATTTTATTTAGAGCCTTTGAACTACTTAAGAACCAGTAAAGAGAACTAATCCACAGCCTCTTCCTTCTTGTCCCAAACACACACTGCCCTGCCTTTTCTTACTCCAAGCCCTGTTGTCAGTAGGAGTGTGTCCCCCCATCTCTGTGAGGGCACAGAGGTCAGTTGGAAAGTATGTATGTATTTAGAAACAGCTTTTTAACACAACCAAGTGTATATATTGATAATTTTTATTTTTACTTTTTTTGTGATACTGGGAATGAAACCCAGGGGCATTCTACCTTCAAGCTATACCCACCCTCAGCCTGGTTTTAGTCTTATTTTGAAACAGGGCCTCAGTAAGTTGCAGAGGGCTTCTATATTGATACTTAATCTTAAGATACTGCAAAGACTGGAAGTGATCTTAAGCATGTCTAATTGTGGGTGGTAATGCCTGTTTCTTGATATTCTGAGAGTTTGGGGAACCTTAAGAGGAGGAAGTACTTCTTTTTGCAAGAGTTATTGGAGCGGTGTTATGATGTAATGCAGTGAGTGAGTGGGAGGAGAGGACCGGGAAGGGAGCTGTCCGCGGTGCTGAAGCGCATTGGCTGCTCATGGGAGCAGCAGAAAGGCTCTGAAACCCAAGGTCAGACACACTCACCGAGCTAGCTAGGAAAGCACACCTCCTGCTTTCTTCATTCCCACCGAGATGTCTGGTGCGCCAGAAGAGCCTGTGGGCATGGTGGGGTCAGCAGTGGTTGCTGTGAGTGCTTCTGGAACAACCTGTGAATTTAAATGGGAAATATGGCCGGGCGTGGTGGCGCACACTTGTAATCCCAGGAGTTGGGAGGCTGAGACAGGAGGATCCGGGTTCGCAGTCAGCCTCAGCTACTTAGGCCTGCGCAACTTAGTGAGACCCTGTTTCAAAATAAAAAATGGGGCGGGGGGGTGTAGCTCGGAGGTAGAATGCCCCTGGGTTCAATCCCCAGTACCACAAAATAAATAAATAAATGGGAAATTCTGTAAAGCCTAAAGTTTGCCATAGTTCCTTCTGTCTCAAAGACACGGACCTTTATCGGTATGAGAGATAATTATGTTTTTAAGTCAGTGAATGAAAATCATGCTTCTAATGCTATAATTAGAGTTACACCCATATTAACCAATCATGACTTAAAAGTTTTGAAACTAAACTTCTTATGTTTTTTTTTTTTTGGTGGGACTGGGGATTGAACCCAAGGGCATTCTACCTCTGAGGTATACCCCCACTTTTTTTTTTTTGTTTGGCGGTACTGAGGATTGAACCCAGGGGCATTCTACCTCCGAGCTACACCCCCAGCCCTATTTTTTATTCTTTTATTTTGAAACAGTATCTCACTAAGTTGCAGAGGGCCTCACTAAGTAGCTGAGGCTGGCCGCGAACCTGTGATCCTCCTGTGTCAGCCTCCCAAGTACTGGGATTACAAGCGTGTGCCACCACTCCCAGCTCCCCCACTTCTATTTTATTTTGAAGTAGGGTCTCTCTAGGTTGATGAGTCTGATTACTTGCTGAGGCTGTCCTCAAACCTGCGATCCTCCTGTCTCAGCTTCCCAAGTACTAGGATTACAGGCATGCCCCACTACATCCAGCTGATTGTGTTTTTTAAGCCACATTTTAGCTAGAATTTAGAATGACAAGCCCATTCAGCCAGTGTCTTAAGTACTTTCCAGCTTCTTTACATAATTATACAGAAATTGTCTGGTGGCACTTCCAGGACAATAGTGTAACGATGAAGGGACTGGCATGTGTCCATGACAAGTTTGAATGTTTGTTCTGCTGTGTACACTTGTATAAGTTTAGTAACCTGCTCAACAAATGTCTGTAGGATTAAGTTTTAATTAGCAGGAAACCTGTTCCAAAATGACTTTCCTCCTCAACTGTATACAGGTTTTTAAATCTAAGGTGATTAGCTATTGTAGAATAAGCTGGAAAGAAACCTTACATTTAAACACTTTATGCATATAAAACAGTAATTTTATGAATAAAACTGTAAATCTAGCAGATTATCATGCAGTGTGGCCTGTGCTCAAATTCTGCTTAGCATTTTGAAAGCAACAAAAGTTTGTGTTTTATAAATATACTAGTAATTGTCTTGGATTAGAATGAGTTTTTATTACAGTACAGCTAGGAAAGTACTTTTGTTTATTTAATCCAGTCTATGAAAGTAAAACCCATGGAATTTCTTTGTTTTTGTTAAAGCTGGAGATACAGATGACCCGCCAAGAATTACTCAGAACCCTGTCATCAATGGGAACGTGGCCCTGAGCGATGGGCACAGCAACGCGGAGGAGGACATGGAGGACGGTAAGTGCGCGGGGCTCGCTTCCGCCAGCGGCGGCACACAGTTGGAAACAGACGCCACCCATAGTTCTTCCTTGAGTACTTGTGAATGTAAGAGTAGCTAGTTTTGGGGAGGTTAGATCTGAGGAGAATTTGGAATCCTGTTTTTGTTTTGGATTTCAAGGTAAGTTGGCGCTCCCCGGCCCGGCAAGGAGGCGACTCGGGGTGTGTAGTGAGTGGGTGTCTCCTCCGCCTGCAGTTCTCCAGCCGCTGTAGTGGTCAGGACAGTCGGTCTCACTCTGCTCTCCTGTTTGTTTGCAGCAAGGCACTCCCAGACACTGGGACTCGGCTTTCCCTCGCATTCTCACCGTAGCGTGCCATCAGTTGCTTGTAGCTGAGAACCTTCCCAGTCCCGCGAGGTGTGAAGTCAGTCAGGCTTTGGGCCCCGCTGACTTTTCTCTGTAGCATACCTGTGAAAGGGCATATGCATATGTTCATGCATGGACATTCTGTGTCTAGGGAATCAGGTTTTTCTTTTGGGACTATTTCTTCTTTATAACTTATCAGATCATGTGACCTGAACATTTGCGAGGTCAAAATCCTGAGAAGGGAGCAGCCAGTAATTGCTTTATGCAGCCCCTGGAATCTTGCAGTGTAATATGAAACCTTGTTCTGTACAAGCATGTCCATCAATCCTCATGAGGGTTGTGTCCTTCCCAGGGGAGTAACGGGGCAGTTGAAAGAAACCATCAGGCACGGGCTGCACCACCAGAAGGACTGCTGTTCAGACCTCCTGCCAAAAGTTCAGCCTCCCTGCGCAACTGCAGCCGTAGTTGAGAGTTCTCTCACAGTGCGGCTTCCCCCTGGCAGCTGGCTGAGGCAATTTCTGAGGAAGGTAAAGAGGCGGGTCTGAGCCCTGCTGCTTTGTTCCCTGTGGATGTGGAGTGCGCTTTCCACTGTAGCCGAGGGCAGCGGTGTGGGTGTGGTCTCTGTGGTTGTTGGGCATTTCGTGGTTTTTCTTCAGACACCAGAGATGCCAGGCGTGCTTCAGAGAGCTCATTTGGGAAGGTGGCCCGTTCAGAGGTGCCAGGTGTGCTTTGGGGATCAATTTGGGTCACTTGTGGAGCGATAGCCAGCCCCACCCGTCAGCACTCCCAGTGCGCTTGTTTCTAGCACTAACCCCACGTAGGGAGCTTTGGAGGAGAGAGTAGGTATAGGATGGGGCCGTCCTGTGCAGTACGGGTCGCCAGTGTCTTCCCTAGCCACAGCCCACCCCACCTGCGTCACCCTAAGACTGTCTAGATGTGGCAAGGTTCTCCGTGGGGCCCAGGTTGCCTCAGTGAAGAGCCACTCTGTGAGGGCTTAATGTGGGGCTCGATTATTAGGAGTGAGTACTGATGGTAAATGATAGGACCCCAAGGGTGGGCTGTTGTGGGATCTCAGGTGGAAAAGTAGAGTGCTCTTCAGTGGCCCTGTTCTTCTCAGTCTGGAATCTTAGTCGCGGGTCGTATCCACCAGATGGTGAAGGCGTGGGAGGGAGAGGGCTTTGGTCCTCCAAGTGGAACTCTCAGTGGAGGGCAACATTTTTCCAGCCACGATGTGTATGGTGAAACACTGTTCTGTAGGGATTAAGTGCAACATGGAGCGTGTTCAGAACTCTGGGAAGTTTGAGGAGCTCTGGGCCAAGCATGGTTCTTTGCTGCGTCCCGCCTCAGGCATCAGTACCCTGTCTCGCTGCTTTCTCCAAGAGAGTTTGCTAATGGTTCTCCAGACTCTGGACTTCACAATCCCTTTCCCTGAAGCTCTTTCAAACATGTCAAACTAAGACATACAATTTAGGAAATGTTGGATTAGAAGGCTGGGGGGGGGCAAATTATCATGATTTAATTGATGTGCAGAGGGTCCTTCTTAGTAAGGGACATTGCTCGTATAAGAAGTTCAGGAGCCGGGCATGGTGGCGCATGCTTGTAATCCCAGTACCTGGGAGGCTGAGACAGGAGGATCTGGGTTCTTGGCCAGCCTCAGCTACGTAGTGAGACCCCTCCGCAACTTAGTGAGACCCTGTTGCAAAATAAAAAATAAAAAAATAAGCTGGGCATGGTGGCGCACACTTGTAATCCCAGTACTTGGGAAGCTGTGACCGGAAGATCTGGGTTCGCAGCCAGCCTCAGCTACTTAGTGAGACCCTCCACAACTTAGTGAGACCCTGTTTCCAAATAAAGAATAAAACATCGGCTAGAAGTGTAGCTCGGAGGTAGCATGCCCCTGGGTTCCATCCCTGGTACTGAAAAAAAAAAGAATAAAAAAATAGGGCTGGAGGTGTAGCTTGGAGGTAGAATGTCCCTGGGTTCAGTCCCCAATACCACACACAAAAAAAGTTCAGGAGCTAATAACATAGATAGCTGGGAGAATGTATAACGGAGGAAGAGAGCCTTTAAAATCCCATTAATGTGGGATAAGGAGCAAGTAGCACAGGTTATTATTTCTAGTCGTATTTTTCTACCCTTTAGTTTCTCATGCGTTGCTTTTCTTTAGATGAGCAAGAGAAGTTTTAGAGCAAACATAGCCTATGAGGAGCAAGGTGAGTCTAGATTAGATTGGTATTACCCATGAACAAAAGTAGTTTCTGGGCCTTAAGTAGGATTTGCAAAAACTTGAGTTAGAATGAATAATTGAGGTTTGATAAAATTGCTGCCAGAGTGTCATTGGGGGAAATTTATTTTTTTTGTCTACTTTATTCATACAGTGGGAACTCAGGCTGTCCACTGGCCTTTGCCCTGTAAAGATGTCAGTGGTGGAGAAATGGGTGCAGTGGGTGCTTTGGGACTGTCTGGTTAATGGCAGCTGCTGCTTCAGGGCTCGGGCTGGACTGCAGGCAGCAGGTCATCCAGGAGCCGAGTCTGGCTAGGCCTGTGTGATGACAGCTGCTAGCGGGATGCGGGCCCCTATCGTAAGCAAGAGAGGCGTGGCCTGACGTGGTGGAGCCACACTGTCAGGGGTCCAGGCAGATGTCTGTCTCCCGCTGAGTGACGCTCTAATTCTGCTGAGTGTGGGGCGTCCTTTATAATCCCCAGCGCATTTTTTTAAACTTTGAAATATTTGTAACCTCACATGAAGTCGCAGAAGTGTATATAGGATCCCATAGACTGTTATATCCATTTTGTTAGGCAAAGGCCTTTATTGGTTAATGTCATATAATTCCTTGTATGAAGGTAATTGCTTAGCTCTTTCTGAGTTTCAAGTCTCAATCTTTTTTTGTGTAGGCATTTTGCTTGGCATTTAATATGAGTTTTTAATTATTCTATTAGTATGAAGAGTTTAGAGCCACTGAAGTGAATACTTTTTCTTGATTTTATTTTTCTTTCTTTGTCTTTTAAGTGTGTGTGTGTGTGTATGCAGAGGGTTGAACCCAGGGTCTCTTGCAAGCTAAGCATGCTCTCTGCCACTGAGCTACATAACCCTGGCTCCCAAAATTATTTACATGAAGTTTCATGCTTTTCTGTAAGATGAGTCTATTCTAAGAATGTACCTTGACTACCAGGCTGAAATCTCGTGTCATTTAGCAGGGTGGACAAAGCACCTTATGCTGCCCTGCCTGGCTCCGGGGATACAGAGGGAGGCACAGCAGTTAGTAGACTTGGTGCCACACTTTATTTAATGTTTAAAGAATAATTTAAGAACTTAACTGTGTGGGGTAGAAGAGTTTAAAAAAAGCACTTAATTAATTAATTAATTTATTTATTTATTTTTGGTACTGGGGAATGGAACCCAGGGACATTCTACCTCTGAGCTACACCCCAGCCCTCTTTTAAAATTTGAAGCAGGGTCTTGCTAAGTTATTGAGGCTGGCCTTGAACCTGAGATCCTGTCTCAGCTTCCCAAGTACTAGGATTACAGCCGTACACCACTATGCCTGACTAAAAAGAAAAAAAAAAGCGTATGTATTGATTTTTGTATATATAAAATGTAACCCTACAAAGCTGAATTATACAAAATAGATGAGTTTGAAGCATAAACTTTTGATAAGAGAACATATGAAGGTCCTTCATTGATTTCAGTCCATTTTCTGTGCAGTTCTGTGTAAATGGTCTCTAAAGCAGTCAGGCTAGTCTAATTTTATTGGTGCCTGCATCTTGTGGAGAGTTACATTACATGCCAGGAGCAGCATTCTAAAACCACAGGCATGGTCACTGTGCTGAGTGTCTTGACAGATCTTGAGTACTGTAGTCCTGCTTTGATGTTATAAAATGCTTAACCTCAGTGTGCCCCCGTTTCCTAACTTGCAAAGTGGAAACTAAGTACCATCTACCCTTTCTGCCTTGCAAGATTTAAATGCCGTTCAGGTGTGATTTGTATGTCCATAAACACACGTGGCAAAGTTTTTCCCAAGTTGTTTTAGGCACTGTTGTCTTGAAGGAGTTTCTTCCTTCTCGCAGATGTGGAGTCTCTCAAGGGAAGCGGGGACTAACCCCACTGGACCAGGCTTGAGCGGGTCATTCTCTTAGATGGGACTCCCTCTCTGCGCTGCTCTCATTCTGTGTATGCCCCTGCTGTAGACCGCAGAGCTGTAGACCTAAGAGCAGGGGTATGTGAGTGCGTGGAAGAATTGGGAAGTGCTGACTGTCCCCAAGACTTTGGGCTTATTTCTTTGGTAAAGAATACTCTCATGAGGACTGATGGACATGTTTTCTAAGAACAAATTCTGTTAGTTGCAAACTTGCAGCAATTTCTGCACAAGAAATTGTGCAGAAATGGGCGATCCTGAGAACTCAGTTGTGTGAGTGTTTGGAGACTGATGGGTTGTGGGATCCCGTGGCGATGGCCAGCAGGGGTCCAAGAAGGCGTGGTGGCAGTGTGTCTTTATTAACAGGCCGTGACCCAAGCCTTTGGGACCCTGGGGGTCAGCGATGTCGAGGACACCTGGTTCTAAGCCAGGGAAGGCCTTTGGGGCTGCCTGTTCTATGGAGCCCGGCCCCTCAGAGTGTGGCCCTTGTTCCCGCCAGTCAGCCCACTCTCCTCTGCAGTGAGATAGGCACAGACATTGAAAGCCTGTAGAAACATCTAGAACCATTCGACCTCTGGCGGTGTTATCACAATTCAGGAGTGTGCATCAGTATCAGGCCTGACTGGGGGGCCGTGGGTGGCTGTTGCTTCCCTCATGGTAGTTGGAGGAGCGAGCAGTGAGTCGCTGCGGGCTTGTCGAAGGCCACAGGCCTGTGGCCTGCGCCCCCGCGGACGCTCAGTGACACTGACGCCGTGAGCTGAACCTTTTCCCAGAGATGCTGTGCCGGCAGAAACCTCAATCCTTTAAGTTACCTTCAGTATTAATTAACATTTAATAATGGCTACTATTCATGTTGAAGAAAATGCCACTTTCTTACCTTAAAAAAATTACTCCCATGAAGAGTCCAAGCTAGTATTTCACGAAAGTTGTGAGGTAATGAAAGTGAGCGTGCGCTCCAGCCTGAGTCTTCTTGCCTGAGCAGCACTGCGCATCCAGGGTGACGCTGTCCCCTCCTGCCCCCAGATGCCTGTGGTTTCAGCCCCAGGCACAGCCTACAGCTCTTCTTCTCTTTGGCCCTTGAGCAGATGTGTAAGTCATTTCTTTCCTTCCCTCCAAAGTCTTTCCACTCACGCAGTGTCCAGGATCTTGGGAATGAAGACGTAGGAGAACAGACATTGTTACCACAGTGCGTCTGAGAAGGAAGGCAGTGTGTTCTCCCTCCAGATAGGAAGGACTCAGTGAAGCCGCTTACCTCCTAATGAGTGGAACAATGCTGTCCTTGTCCCCTGGTCCCAGCAGTTAGGTGGAGATGGCCTAGAACAGTGTATTCCACGTGTGCTGGTGCGCAGTTACCGCGCGGCTCTGTGACTGATGGCGTGTTTTCTTGCAGACACCAGTTGGCGCTCCGAGGCGACCTTTCAGTTCACTGTCGAGCGCTTCAGCAGACTGAGTGAGTCGGTCCTTAGCCCTCCGTGTTTTGTGCGAAATCTGCCATGGAAGATTATGGTGATGCCACGCTTTTATCCAGACAGACCACACCAAAAAAGCGTAGGATTCTTTCTCCAGTGCAATGCTGAATCTGATTCCACGTAAGAGTTTAACTGATGCAACTACAAATCCACAAATAGTTATATTACATTACTGGAAACCGAATTTGATCAGCCTCACTCAATTTCATTTTCAATTTTCTTGCTGCCTCTACACAGTCCTTTGATTTTAAATTGTACTAAAACCGTCTCTCTCTTTTAAAATGACTGGTACGTATTATCCAAAATAGGAAAGTATTATCTTTTCCTTGCAAATAAAAAGTTTGTGTGTTAAGAGTCTACCAGCCCGTGGAATCAGGGCCCGTCAGGACTAGCTGACCACCTGGCTAGCTCCAGGCCTCCTCCTCCACCCTCAGTGACCTTCCAAGGGGCAGGCTGCATCTGTCAGGGCTGTGAAGTACAGATTAAAACATCTCCCGAGAGCCGGGCGTGGTGGCGCACGCTTGTAATCCCAGTACTCGGGAGGCTGAGTCAGGAGGACCGCAGGTTCAAGGACAGCCTCAGCAGGTAGTGAGACTCTTCATCAACCTAGTGAGACTGTATTTCAAAATTTAAAAAAAATTAAAAATAGGGCTGGGGGTGTAGCTCAGAGGTAGAATATCCTTGGGTTCAGTTCCCAATACCACAAAACAAACAAACAAACAACATGTTCTGAGGCATTTACCATATGGGCTTCTGGCTCATTTTAGGGGAAAAATTTTTATTCATAAAATTTTTAAAGGAGATTTATTGTTAAATGTCTTAAAATTGATGAAAAATCTTAATTGGTCCTTCTGTTCACATGAAAATGAAGATTAGAGGCTTCACATTTTTATGAGTAGTTCAAACTTTCTACCTGTTGATTTTGATCTCAAAAGTTTATGAATCTCAGCCAGGTGTGGTGACACATGCCTGTTATCCCAGTACTTGGGAGGCTGAAATAGGAGGATTGCAAGTTTGAGGTCAGCCTGGAGAACTTAGCAAGACCCAGTTTCAGAATAAAAAAGGGCTGGGGTACACCTCTCGTTGGTAGAGCACTTCTGGATTCGGTTCTTGGTACCACACCCCCCCCAAAAAAGGAATCTCCACTTAATCCGTATCAATAACTCCCTGTTAAACTTTCATCAAAAGCCCAGTGACAGATTGTTGGCGGGAGTGTGGATCGCTTTGTCACTGTCTACACTGATGTGCCTCAATAAAGCTGCTTGTAGCCAGGCGTGGGAGTGCACGCCTGTGATCCCAGTACTTGGGAGGCTGAGGCAGAGGATTTCAGGTTCAAGGACAGCCTCAGCAACATAGCAAGACCCTGTTTAGATATTTAAAAAAAAAAAGAGGTAGGGGTGTAGCTCAGAAGCAGAATGCCCCTGAGTTCAATCCCTAGTACCAAAAAAAAAGGAAAGAAAGCTGCTGCCTACTTGGCCCTCATCTGTCCTTGCCTCACTGCCAGCCCAGACTTGGCCCTTGATAGGGAATGTTCTCCAGAGGGAACGGGCTCCAGCTCCTCTTTAAATGCCCCTAGAAGCACGACTCGTCTTCTCTAAGAGCTGTGAGCCAGGTCGGGGATCTAGCTCCATGATAGAGCCAGGGTGCCTGACGAGCGTGGGTCCGACTTCCAGGCACGGGGGAGAGGGCCCCAAAGCCAGTTGGTGCAGCAGCCAGGGCCTTTTTATGGTTCAGATTTTCTTCCTCTGTCCGCCTTATGATGTGACCCTATGAGTGGGCTTGATTTGTTCTCCTCTGTGGGCTCTGGCCTGTACAGTAATTTGGAAAAAGTGATTTATTCATGTCTTATAGCATCCTGAGCAAGAAGTACCTGTCTAATAAGTCTGTCCTTCCACTTGCTTCAAAAGGCATGAACCATTTCATAGGTCAGTGCTAACATTCACATATAAAGCCCTGATGTGCTTGCAGATCTTTCCCGTAGTGGGCTGTAAGGTGATAGACTTTTTTGGTTCTTTTTTTTTTTTCTTATTTTCATATTGGGGATTGAACCCAGGGGCATTCTACCTCTGAGCTTCACCCCCAAGCCCTATTTTATTTTTTTCCAAACAGGGTCTTGCTAAAGATAGTGCATACTGGCCTCAAATCTGCGATCCTCCTGTCTCAGCCTTCTAAGAACTGGAATTGCAGGCATGTGCCATGGGTTTTTAAGCATTGGTTCTGAACCCCTTTGTGTACTGCCCTATACCCGACTGCATCCTGGCTACTCTTGTGGCTGTGATCCAGTGCCCATGTGTGCTGAGTTCCTTGATGCCCGGGCAGGCAGCCTGTGTCTAGTCCTTGCTGGCATGTAGGGAAGGTGTACTGGGAGAACTGAGAGGCACAAGAGCAGGAGAGGCGCCAGGAAGTGGCGCCTTATAACCATGTGTATCTCTGGATCTACTTTTTTTGTGTGTGTGGTGCTGCCTCATGCATGCCAGGCAAGTGCTCTACCACTGAGTTACACCCCCAGCCCTGTTTCTATTCTTTTTGAGGAATTATTATCTGACCAAATAGTTGGCCATCTTTGTTTTTCACCCCCCACCCCCATCCCCAGTAGTGGGGATTGAACCCAGGGGTACTCTACCACTGAGCTGTACCCCCCCCCCGCCCTTTTTATTTTTTATTTTGAGATCGAGTCTCACTAAGTTGCCCCAGGCTGGCCTCCTGACTTGGCGATCCTCCTGCCTCAGCCTCCTGAGTAACTGGGATCACAGGCGTGCGCCATGGTGCCTGTGGCTCCCCCTTCCTCCACCTTAATAAAGTACAGTGTTGGGAATTGCACCCCAGGGCTTTATACACGATAGACGAGCACTCCGCTGCAGAGCGACATCCCAGCTCAGCTATACTCTTAACAAGATTGAAATGCCAGTATTTAAAATTCAGAAACTCCATGAGTTAAATCACTGCAGACTCCGTAGGGGCGCCCCCAAATCCCTTTTTCTCTGTTAAAGGTAAATAAGTCCCCTCATCCAAAGGAGAGAGAGGACTTTTCAGGCGCTGGTTTAGTGTCTTTAAGAACAGGTGAAGTCAGCCAGTTCGGTGGCCTAAGGCTCAGGTGGTTTCTCCTGCATAGGTCGTGGTCCTGCCACGCGCAAGCCGTGCTGAAGATCATCAACTACAGAGATGACGAGAAGTCCTTCAGCCGCCGCATCAGCCACTTGTTCTTCCACAAGGAGAACGACTGGGGCTTTTCCAATTTCATGGCCTGGAGTGTAAGTAATCTGAGCATTCTTGCTTATTCTGCTAATTCTTTTATTCTTCAAATTCTTCTGTTCATCTTAGAACGAAATTTGTGCTTTGTAAACAGGACAGGTGTCTGAAAATGTGTTTGGTTTCCCGGCTTAGGTGTTGAGTACATCCATCTAGACTCAGCCCCAGTTGGATCACACACTGGAAGGTCCTTCCCAACAGGCTGAAGTTCTTTTATAGGACTCGCCTTGAATCGGGCTAGTACTGGGCGCTTTCATGTAACCAGTTTCATATTAGTTAGTTCATTTCGGCACCTTTTTACAGAGGTGGCGACCTGTGGAATGTTCTTTGGAATGTTACTGTTTCTAAGTATTCATTACTGCTCAACATTACCCTCTGGCCCAAGTTCTCCAGACCCCATTTCCTGCTCTGAGGAGCAGATGCCGTTCCTCCCACCGTGTGGGGCGCAGAGCCCCGACCGCCTTGGGCTGCCTCCTAGAGGGGCCAGGCTTTGCACCTTTTGTGTAGAGACCACTATTTAAAACAAACTGAAACACTTCCAATCTAGAAGCAAAATTAGGGTGTTTTAAAACGTAGTATTTTAAACCAGGGGTGACAGCGCACACCTGTAATCCCAGTACTTGGGAGGCTGAGACAGGAGGACCACAAGTTCAAGGCCAGCCTCAGGAACTTAGTGAATCCCTGTTTCAAAATAAAAAATTTAGCCGGGCGTGGTGGCGCACACTTGTAATCCCAGTACTTTGGGAGGTGGAGACCGGAGGATCCGGGTTCGCGGCCAACCTCAGCGCGCATGCGTGCGTGCGCAATCTCTCTCTCTCTCTCTCTCTCTCTCTCTCTCCTCTCTCTTCTTTCTCTCTCTCTCTCTCTACCTAGTGAGGCCCTCCACAACTTCGTGAGACCCGGTTTCAAAAATAAAAGCATAAAAAAAAATAGGGCCGGGGGTGTAGTGCGGAGGTAGAACGCCCCTGTGTTCAATCTCCGGTACCGCAAAAAAAAAAAAAAATAAATAAATAAAATAAAAAATATCAATCCCCAGTACCAAAATAAATAAGTAGTAGTACTTTAATCTGTTAAGTATAGGGCACAAGGATAATTGTCTCTTTGGAATAAAGTGTTTGTGTGTTCTTGTACAAGTTGGATATTCTTATCTTTTATAGGAAGTGACGGATCCTGAGAAAGGATTTATAGATGATGACAAAGTTGTGTTTGAAGTCTTTGTACAAGCGGATGCTCCCCATGGAGTTGCGTAAGTTTTTAATTGGGCGCTATTAAAAATGCCTTTGGTGCTGAGCTGAAAGCAGCAGTGGATGTATTTAAGAGATGCACATGGTCAGCGCATACGCACGCTCTCTGCTCGCCCCTCAGCACGCGTTAGAGGTGTCTGTTGCACATTACCCTCGCCAGATGTGCCGAGCAGTTCCTCTGTCGTTCACTGTGGGGCACGAGGAATGCAGTTACCTTAAAGAAGCTGTGGACCGGTCTGGTCGAGGAGCCAAGACCAGCGTGTAAACAGCCACGGCAGAGCTGCTTTGCTTTTTATTTTGAAGAGGGCAGGGGTGTGGCCACCGGTCACGGGGGAGCAGGGCGAGACCCGGGCATCACTGAGCTCGTGTGGTAGGTGAGGGATGGAACTCTGCCAGCGCTCTCCTCCCTGTAGCACAGTCGCCGCCTCCGCCAGCCGCGGCCGGGCCCACCGGCCACCCTGCGCCTTGTTTGCAGTATGTGCAGCGGGAGGTGGCGGGTGGAGGAGAGTTCTGCCTTCGGGCAGCATTCTCCCGCTCCATTGCCGCAGGAGGGTTGAGTGGGACACAGCTCAGAATCCACTTTTTCCTCTATCCAGCTCTCAAGTAGCAAAATAAATGGGAGCTCTGTATACATCCCTGTCTTTTCCTGCATACACAGCTCTTTGCAGAAAAGACGGGTCTTGGCCCTTTTCATGTCTTGCTGATGACCGCACATGTGACTTCTGTAATGTGTGTGTAATAACAGTGCTCCTTGAGGCACATTTGATATAAATATGTAGGACTCCCATCAGTATCTATGAGTGCTGATCTCGATAAATGATAGCAATGTGCTGGACATGGTGGCCCACACCGGTAATCCCAGCTATTCTGGAGGCTGAGATAGGAGGGTTGAAGTTGGAGGCCAGCCAGTGTGAGACCCTGTCTCAGAATAAAACTTTTAAAAAGGCCGGGGATGTAGCTCAGTTGTAGAGCTCTTATCTAGCATGTGTAAAGCTCTGGGCTCAGTCCCCAGTACCGCAAACAGAACAGAACAAACAGCAGAGCTGCAGAGCGCAAGCAGACGTGATTAAGTGGTCGTGCGAGTGCCGTGACCATGGAAGGCCCCAGTGTCCTTAGTGCCGTGGGCCTGGGGATGCGGGGATTGGACCTTGCGCCTGGGTCAGGATGTTAGGAAGGAGGTGATGCTGCCGGATAGTGACATCCGGCCACAGCACCAGCACCATGTCCGCTGCCCCACACGCGTCGCAGAAGCCCGAGGCGTCCTGTGCAGCTTGCCCTCAAGCCCGACTGATCTTTCAGGTGGGACTCAAAGAAGCACACGGGCTATGTCGGTTTAAAGAATCAGGGAGCGACTTGTTACATGAACAGCCTCCTGCAGACTTTATTTTTCACAAATCAACTTCGAAAGGTAAATGAATAGTATTTCTCTCCCGCAACCTTCCGCCACTCTTTTCTGTCAATACCTTAAAGGTCACGGTCCCCAGCCCTCATGTGCCACGGCACTGTCTCCACCAGGAGCGGTGTCCTGGTGCTCGGACACCTACTGTTTAAGCTAACTTGGGTGATTAGAAGTGTACTACAGCCCACAGAACTTTACAGACCTAACTTTAATTGTACTAGAAATTAGTTTAAAATAAAAGTTTTTTAAAAACATGAAAGCCGTTAGTGGCAATAGTTGAAAAGTCTTGATATTGAAATTGAGCTGGAAAATTACTGGCTGTGCATCTACAATTCCCTTCTTACGGGTGCAGCTTGTTCTCATAAGTATTAACACGTAGACGCACTCTGGATCTAATGTAGTGGTATTTGTTGTGAGCCTTCATCTGGAGAGTGAGTTGATGGGGCGCTGGTGGCCTCCTCGGCCTGTCCCATTTCGTGTGCACTCTCTCCCAGACAGAACACCATGATGGGATTATATGGCAGGGATAGCAGAATGGGGGTGATTAATTTAAATTTCCGCAGATCTCTTATTCACAAGTAATGGTAATTAAAAGCATTGTTCCAAGAAGTATGATGTGAATGTGGTTCTCATTGAAAAATTTTTCTTGAGCCGGGCGTGGTGGCGCACACTTGTAATCCCAGTGCTTTGGGAGGCTGAGACCGGAGGATCAGGGTTCGCGGCCAGCCTCAGTTAGTGAGGCCCTCCGCAACTTCGTGAGACCCGGTTTCAAAATAAAGGATAAAAAATAGGGCCGGGGTGTGTAGCTCGGAGGTAGAATGCCCCTGGGTTCAATCCCCAGTAAAGAAAAATTTTTCTTGATACCGGGCATGGCGCTATACACTTGTCATCCCAGTACTTTGGAGGCTGAGACAGGAGGATTGCAGGTTGGAGGCCAGCATCAGCAATTTAGTGAGGCCCTCTGTAACTTAAGTGAGACCCTGTTTCAAAATAAAGAATAAAATAGAGCTCTGGGGTATAGCTCAGAGGTAGAATGCCCCTGGGCTCGATCCCCAGTACCATACACACAAAAATTTTTTTGGTTGCCTCCTTGTGTTTTCTAGATTATCTCTAAAGACATTGATGGTCTTTCAAATAGATTTTTTTCTGACCTATTTTGGGATAGTTAAATGGCCTAGCATTTACCCTACTCATTGTGATATGAGCAAGGATGCTTTTACATAAGGTTGAATTCTGATTTCTTTTTTTTTTTTTTTTTTTTTTTTTTTTTTTTTTTTTT